>JAQGBH010003943.1:0-18307 GCA_034698265.1 Sminthurinus aureus | reverse complement strand
GCTTCCGGAGCCTAAAGCATTTATGCTTTGTAGGCGATATAAAATCCTCACGGAGGGAGGATTTTTAACTTTATTAATAATAATTTTCAATTTTTCAATATTTTTATCCGCTGTTTCATCCAAAATCCAAATCCAAATTGAAAACTCAAAACAAAATACTTTTGGAAAATACAACAAGTAACAAGTACCAACTGCCAACTGAACTGGGAAACCGGAGCTTTAAGCCAGAATTTCGGGATCAAGAATCACGAGTCGAGAAAGAGAGAAAGAGGAGAATGCAGAATGGCGAATGGCGAATGGCACATTCACATTTGTCCCAATTTTTCTCTATAAATTTCTAAATTCAAGAGTCAAGATTCAAGGTTCAAGAGGGACTATTTGAAATTTGAAAGATGAATCGCAAATGGTAAATTGTAAACGGAAAGGTAAAATTAGAAGAAATAGAAATACTCTGCCGCGTCTCTTAGGTTTGGTTTGGTTTGGTTAGTGCTCAAAGCTCAAAGCTCAAAGCTCGGTGTTCGGTGCTCGATGCATTTTGCAATTAAAAGTCTAATTTAAAATGAAAATAGGTCTTTGCTTTTTACATTTCATTCTACATTTGACTATTTGACTATTTGACATTTTACCATCCAATTACTTTTCATCTCCATTCTCAATTCGCCCGCAGTTGTCAATGGAATGAGTAAAGAGTGAAGAGTGAAGAGTCGAGAGTTGAGAATCAAGAATCAAGAGTGGCTCTTTGCTCTTGGCTCTCGAGTCTTGACTTTTGATTCTTGACTCTTGATTTTCGCCGGTGCAGAAATTTAATATGTACAAGGTACAATGTACAAGGTATAGCTATGGTCGTTACTATGGTTGTCCGTGTAAAAGAAGCCTCCTCATTTACATCTCTCCTTTCTGCACATTTTAAAAACGGTACATTTTATACCAAGTTCCTGGGAATGAAATGGAATGGCGGACAGAAGAGAAGAGAACCAAAGGACAAGAAACAAGAATATGGGATATTTACTCAGAAAAGGAGAAGAATACAGAATGTGGAGAAAATACTGATACTGATATATATATACTGCTTAAAGTACGCACGTACCTCTTCACTCTTATTCGTATTCGTCTTCATTTTCCTCTTCATTTTCATCATGTTCATTTCGTACACCTAAAATGTAGAATCTAGTGGTATGATGTGAGATGTGAGGAATAGGGGAAAGAGAGCGGAAAGGCATCGACTTACTTCCCATTTCCCATTTACCATATTTCCTATACATATATCCACTACAAACTGTAATATAGAATACTATAGACTATAGACATTAGACATGGTTAGAGTTTTTAGAGCTAGAGACACTCGGGTACTTTTACTCCTACTTTGACTACATTAAAACCACCTCGATCCTCGACAGTCAGAATCAGAGTCAGTCAACAGTCTATCTAATTTAAGAGCCACGACTCCTATACGAGTACTTGTATTTAATATGACTTGCATTCCCCATTCTCCATTCTCCATTCTTCATTCTCTAGTCATTCAACCTCTTTGATTCGCTCCTCTCCCCCCTTTTCAATTTCTCCAGTTTTCTCAGTTTTCAAATAGAAGAGAAGAGAAGACAAAAGACATTCTGCAAAGACATTTCATGATTCCCGATCCGATTCAGATTCAGATTCTTCTCTCATGTCTCACGACAAAGTGCACTCTTGAACTCTGGATTCTGAATTCTTGACTCGTGACTCGTGACTCGATGAACCTTTGGACTTTGTAAAATGAAGAATTGACAAGAGTTTAAATAAAACAGGGCACGGCTAATTTTGAAGACAAAAGTCTCAAAAAATCCAAAATTCAACTACTTTTTCTATATTTTGCATTTTCGTACCAGCAATTTACCTCTTGGCATTTGGCACTAGAAATTGGAGATTTCACTTTTTTTGGCGATTGTCCCTTGTTGTTTTAGAAGACGGAAATTCAAATTTTTACATTAGTCCAGATTCCAGATGATTGAAAATTGCAATTATATTGTACATAATCATAGAATTAGAATTCGAATTTTGAAATTTAAATTTAAAATTCAATAGCAAACTCAAGACTCAAAAGGTGAAATATTTAAATATAATATACAGAGAATTGGATGTAAAATCGGAAAGGTGCGGAAATGAAATGTAAAAAAGTCGTAGGACTTTGACTGCTGAGCTGTCAATTTAAAGATTTATTAGTAAAAAGAGCAGATTGGAGACTGGAGAATGGAGAGGCAGTTTGTTTGGTGTTGTTAAGAGTTGAGTTGAGAGATAAGTGTTAAGTTGATTGTTCTCTATAGTTCATATTCTAGTCCATATTCATATAATAATGGATAACGGGGCAAGATAAAATATGGTGTTTGGAGTTTGGTATTCTATTGACTATTGAATATTGAAGGATGTACCATTTTCCATTACCATTATCATTTTCAGTTTCATTCCCCTATCAATTTAATCGTCTAGATCCACCATCCACATATAAAGCACATTGAACACGGAACATACGTGAATAAAAGTCCCCTGTGTAAAATATATCGTAAAATGGAGGGTAAAGTGTGGATAATTGGAGGAGCTATTAACTTCACAGTCCACGGTGTAAAATGACGAGGGACGATCCGGGAGGAAAACACTTTGATATTAACTTATATTTCACGGAGAATTAAGGGCATCCGCACTGTTTTCTATCCTATTCCATTGTGTATACTTTTGAATACAAACCATTCTTTTCCTCTTTTTCTCTCCTGCCTCAATACTCAGCTCAACAATCAACAGTTCAGAGTTCAGAGTTCAGAGGTTAGAATTTTTGACCGTTTAACTCTCTCCCTTGTGTTTTGTGTTGTTTTGTTTTGTCTATTTTCTACTGGCCCTTTTAACTACTAAGCATTACATTAGGCATTAAGTGTATCTACTAAACACTAAACAGTAAGCTCTCATTTTCATTCCACATAAAACACAAACATACAGGATAAAAATGAACATTGTATCTATATCCAGTCCATTTTAGTCCATTCCATTTCAGCCATCGATTACACATTACAGCTAAACACTAGATTCTAGATTCTGAATTCTACATTCTGGACATTAGAAGATACATTTCACTTGAAATTTGAATGCACATGGTAGTCAATTTGAAATTTCACATAGATTTTCCATATCCATTTTCATGTTTCATGTTCCAGCCGGCCCTTTTTTCACACTCTGAAACTGGATTTAGAACTGGAACTGAAAATGGTAAATGGTGAATGTTGAATGGTGAATGGTGCTGGAGAGTCAATAATAATAATGTGGATGATGATGATGATTATTGACTAGCTCATTAGCTACGCTCAGACACTTTCATCTTCTTTGAGGCGGGCCAGCTGTCAGCTTTTTATAAAATGTTCCTACGGTCCACTCTCTTTTTACTCTCGCTACTCTCCACTCTCCACTCTTTACATAATAATTCATAGGGAAAATATCATGGTGGTGTAATGTAATGATAGTGATACAGTACACAGACAGAGTACAGCGTATCCATCTTCATCTTCTCTACACTTTTTTTCATATTTTCACCCTCCTCCTTTTAAATGGTTACGTGACTTTCCTATATTTATTATTTATTATTATTATTATGATGCTTCATCTACAATCTACATGTGCAGTATACATTATAAATATAGATTTCCCGTCCACCTTTAATAATAATGATTATTATTCAGCATTCAGCATTCAGTATTCAGCCATCATAAAATTTGAATACAGCTGATAGTCTCTGGACTCTGGACTCTAGTTTGTTGATCGACGGTCGATGGTCCATGTTTCATGCAGTACAAAATCCTATTTCTCATTTCACAACGCACAACATGAAGTAGAAAATACTCAATACACAATACAAAATACAATGACCGTTGATTTTGAATAGACGCTTTCAACTCTATGAATTTTGTATCAGCACCAAAGAACCAAAAGCAACACAACATACAAACAAAATGTGTGCTTGGAAAGTAGATACAAGTGAGCATTCACTATTCAGTATTGAGCAGGATGAGCGATTAGTGAAACAATGAAAGCTTAATTACCTTCCTTCACCTTGAGGCAAATTCAAATCCAAATCCAAATCCAATTTAGCGAGGCCGGTGGTCTCCTCTCCTTTTTCCACGGTATAAAATTCAAAGGAAATCAAAAGTCACACGCACCCGCACTGAAACTGATACTGGAACTGGAAAAATAGAGAAAAAAAAAGCATGATTAAATACGTGTTGAGAGAATTACTCTTTAATCCAAACTCTAAACTCTAAAGAATATTATAACAAGTTTTGAGCACACATGAGCCGACAATGTGATGGGACAACAGAGATTTTTGAATTTTGAATGCATTTTAATTAAAATAGTTGTTCGTTGTTCGTAGTTAACGCGTTAACGATGTGGTGTGGTGATGAAGAATGAAGAAGAAAACTATGAGCTGGAATTTTAGAATGGAAATTCAGACTTGAAAAACTTGAGAATTGAGAAAGTTGAGTATTGACTGTACAAAAAATATTTATTGAGGAATAAACTAGGAACATGGTACAAAAATACATGAAAAATAGTTGTTGGTTTTGGTAGTTACAGTTTTCAACAATTTGTCTATAGAGAAATATAACCAAAACACAGAAGAAGAAGAAGAAAATATAAAGATGGCGGGAATAAAGAGCGCCCTCTACAAATGCCGCCTTTACACTTGAGCCCTTTTGCACACGTCAGGGCTTTGACTTGGACTTTTCCATCCCGCGTGCATCGCCACCCCTTTTCCACCCTGCACGCCGTCTCCTTTGAACTAACATTTTCCGGCTTGAATTTGTATTGGGTGGTGATGAGACAGTGACAGCTGTAGCTGGGCTTGCTCGCGTATTTCGCCCAACACTCAAAAAGATTATCCGGCCAAGCATCACACACCGCCTTCAAGAGAGAGAGACAAGGAGAGAAAAAACAGGAGTTTTAAAAATATTGACCTCTGACATTTGACCTTTGACCTTTGGCCTTTGACCTTTGACCCCAAATTGCATCATATTATAAAAGTGGAAAACATAAGCTTTTCATTTATTTAGAACCTGTCGCCAAGACGCTGGTTTTCCACACCGTTCACTCTTGACAAACTCATCAAATTTGTCTGCGCCTTTATCATATTTTCCCGCGTCTGCTAACTCCCACGCCCGGGCGTAGCTCGTCTCATTATACAAGGTGAAGTTACAAGGGAGTCCGAATACATTAACATGAGGTAGATTTGGACAATTATTTGTATCATTTTTGGCGCGTTCTACACGATCCAAAAAACTTTCAAAGTCTGTCCTTGTTTCTTGACCTTGCGCGCCAAACCAAAACAAAATTTGAAACCAAATGGCAAAAACAATTCTATTTTCTATTTGCATTTTCCCATTGCATTGCATTGCTGTTTGTTTTGTGGTTTGCTCAAAAATGCATTATTAATTTTTTCTGTATTTTGGAACGAATTTTAAATTTGAACTTTTTTTCTTGTCTTTGGGATAATTTTTAGATAATTTCTATGACAACTGAAGGGGGCGGGAAATTTGAAAATTCCATAGAATTTCTTTGTCAAAACTTTTTTCCTTCCAGAATCCAGAATCCAGAATACCACTTTTGCTTATTTATTTTTTCTTATTCGTAGTATTTATTTTGACGTGTTTATGTTTGAATTGTGAATTGTGAATAGTGGAACTGGAACTGGAAATATCCTCGTTCATCGTCCATCGTCCATCGGTTCTTCCCACCTGGATTTTCGGGTAAATAATTGATGCCTGTACTGACTACTCTTTAAATGTAGCTTCAATTTGAGGAGGACGATGATGATGATGATGATGGGAGGAATATTATCTATGATTATTATCCATTATCCATTATCCAGTACTCGCAATTCCATGGGCTCCAATTTGTACCTCCCGTTCAACCTTTATAATAGATTTGTGTACATACTAGAACTAGATAATAGATAATGGAGAGTGCAGAGTGGAGTAGAGTGTACAGTGTAGTCATTCATCCATCCATTCCGTTACTTTCATTCCTGCAAAATTTATGTGGGGAGGAAAAGAAACGGAGAAAAGATAGTGGTTTGACAGACAGGCAGAGTGACACTGGCATTGACATTGACAATTGACAAGAAGATAGTCGCACAAGACATTAAACTCTAGATTCGAGACTCGAGACAGCAGACAGAAACTCGAGCTCCAAGTGAAACCACCTCAAAGAACTCTTAGGAAAAAGGAAAGTCGACCGGAGAAACTTGAGTGTGGCAATTTTGCCAAGAGAGAAAGAGAGAAATGTGGCCAAGTCAACTAAGAGAATTTGATGATGAGTCTCAAGTCTCAAGTCTAGAGTCTCGAGCTTCAAGTCTCGAGTTGTACATTGTAAATTGCTCCAAGGAAAAAGAGAGGAACGGTGAAAAATCAATCTACAGTCTACAATCCGAGCTACAAAACCTTCCATTTTATCTCTATTCTACATTCTACGGTTTTCCAGCTGTAGGACGAGTGAACTGACGAAAGTGAGTCGTCATAAGTTATGCATCAGCTTAAATTCCCTTTTCTTCCTTTCCACATTTACACATGTTTGTACAGTGTACAGTGTACAGTGTACACCTGACAAGAAAAATACGTGGAAAAATACACAACCCAGACATTGAATACACTGTACTCTGTACTGAATCAAAATGAATGAATGAACACATGAAATTATTTTACATGCATATTTTACTCTTCTTATTATTCCGCTACTTGTGTTTTGTGTTGTGAGAAAACTCGCCCAAAAATTCATATTGACAATAAATACCGCATAAATTCTACCCTGTAGTTTACTTTGCATTTTGTACAATGTACACGCACAATAATACACAATAAAATACTTGAAAAAGTTGCCTCGTCATTCAAAATACAAAGTACAAAAAACAAGACACAAGACGGAAAACGCAAGTCGTAAATGTGAGTCGTAAACGCTGCGTTGGGTTGGCTCACAACTCTTAATTTTAAGCTTGTGTCTGCATCTTGATTCTTGATTCTTGATTCTTGATGCAAATGGAAATGTGAAGGAATTTCAAGTTTTGAGTTTTGAGGTTGTTCGAGGGGACGGAAAATGCAGAGTTATCAAGTTGAAAATGGAAATGAAGGGAGATGCAGAAAGATGCACTGTGCATTGTGCATCCAGCTGCTATTTCAAGTTACAATTTACAAGAGGCGGTTTGAATGTTGAGTTTTGAATTTTAATACATATGTATCTCTCTCGCTCTCTCTTCTTCTCTCTTCTTCTCCCTATGATTTCTATTTTCCATACAGATGCAAATACGCATAAATTCAATTGACTGCGTCTCTTTCTTCTATTTTATGCGTACTTGCAAGTTGGGATCGCATGTCTTCTGTCTTCTTCATTCATATTCGTATGCGTATTCTTATTCGTGTTTGTTCGCGTTTTCATGTTCATGTTCCCCTCGGATCCGTGATTGGTGTCAAACAGTGTAAAATACGACACAGACACAGTCAAGGGCAAGAAAACGGGAACTGGAACTGAAGCGGCACGACACCAGAGCGAGACCTTTGGATATTTGGATATTTGGATATCACTTGATAATGTTGGTGATGATGATGATGATGACACGGTGAAGATGGGGAATGGTGAGATAACATCGGTAAAATGGACCCATGTCATCGTCTTGTTTATCAGATGAAGGGAAGGAGAAAGGGCTAAAATGTAAATTTACATATTTATGTAAATGTCTAGAGTGTAGAGTGTAGAGTGTAGAGTGTAGGTTGCACAGGTAATTTAAACGTATTTTGTATTTTGATTTGATGACTCAGAATTCAGAATTCACGAGTTGACAGTTGCCAGTGCAGTGTCATCATTATTATTAAGAGGAAGATGGAGAAACGCAAAGAGAGAGAGAGAGAGAGAGAACTGGAGAGCGTGCCTATAATTACTGTTGTACAATTTCCGTATATTCCGTTGGAATATGCTCCAAACTTCAGACTCTAGATTCTAGACTCTAGACTCTAGTAAATTCAAGAGAGGAAATTAATTCCTCATGTCCCTCGCTCTCTCTCTCTCTTTCCAACTGTCAACGGAGGACGAAGGAGGAAGAACGAAGGATCAGTCACCATGACTCAATAAAATAATCACAGGTTTCTCCTCCTCCTCCTCATCATCATCATCATTCATTCATTCATTCACCGCTCATCACTCATCAATATCTTCAGCAATTGAGTACACTCGTATTCGCACTCTCTGACGATTCCCGACTCTCGACTCTCAATTCAATGCACTCTACTCTCAAGTTTAGTCGTAATGAAAGTGCAATGTGTAAACTGTACAAATAATAGTAATAATTACTATCCATTTTACTGGATTCTCCATCCTCAATTCAAATGATCACCATTTAATCACTAATCACTAATCAGCAGTTGAAATAACAAGTACAAAATACAAAATACATAGTCCCAAGTTCATTATTTCCCAATTTACAACTTCCAACTCCAAATTCACAAATCCAAATCCAATAGAGTATCAATAATTAGGACAATTTCTCTCTCTGTCTTGATTCTTGTCATTTGGTGTGGACTGTGAACTGTGAACACTGGTGTAAATTAGTATTAATTCAGGACTGAGATGAAATTTTACTTGTCTTGTTTCTCTTGTCCCGTTTGCTTCCGTCTTCATTGTGGATTGTGGAGCAAAACCAATAACCAAAATACAATATAGAAAATGAAATAAAAGTAGGTTCTGTTTACTATTTACTGACCATTCTTTAATATTTATCATTTACTGTCAACTACGAAGATATTAACTTTGGTGTTTGATGTTTGACTCTGGACTGTGGAGACTAAGGCTCCTTTATTTTTTGTGGTCAGAATGAAATGTAATCATGTAAATATTGTATAGTGGCTCTAGATTCTAGATTCTAGATTCTAGACATGAAAAGTCATAAAGTGTAAGTGGAAGAGAAACTCTGTTGCTCCTGCTCTTGTCTTTCCTCTTGTCTCTTTGACTTTGACTTGGGATTGTCATTGTCATTGTGACTGTAATTTTGGTTGTCATTGTCCTTGTCATTGGCGTTCCGAGTGACTGTATAAAGTATAAAGTGAGGCCTAGAAAGTAAATATGGCTTTGTCACTGGAACAGCTTGATTCTTGATTCTTGATTCTTGATGCTTCATGTTTGACGTTTGACGCTTGACGCTTGACTCCTCTTTCCCTTTTCCTTTCTCATTAGGTTCCTCCTCTTGAGTCTCTCGTTTCTGTACTCTATATTCTGAAGCGCGTTTCCTATGTTTCCTATGCTTATTTCATAATTCAGAGTAAATTGTACAGTGGGCAAAAAGTTCTCAGGAGTCCTTTGTCAACAAGTCAAGTCAAGTCAATCCAACATCCAACATTTACACATCTTCATCTCTGTACTCTGTACTCTGTACAAATACAATAATAATAATAGTAATAATACAGAGATGAAACAACATTTTTCTCATAATAAAACCTCGTGTTAAACGGGCAACATTTAATTTTCAAAATTGTCCAGTCATCTCTCGCTCGCTCTTTATTTCGCTCTCTTTCTCTATTTATAATACAATATGTAATATAATATAATAGAGAGACCAATGTCTATAATGTCTATTTTCTGTTTCATGTATTTGATATTCCATGTTCCATATTTTATTTCATCTCATGCCGACAGAACCAAACCAAACCAAACAAAATGGAATGAAATGTGATATTACTGATGAGGGTGGAAAAATCAAGCATCAAGCATCAAGAATGGAGATGGTCGGAATCCAGATGAAAATAAAATATGTTGAGAGAGAATAAGGAGTGAAGAGTGAAGAGTGAATGAAGCTGTTTTATTGATAAAAGCCATCATCATCAGCATCATTTGAACAGGATCAGCTCATGTGATTTCATGTGGAGAGCGAGGGTAAATAAATACATGAGTAATAAGAAAAGAAATAAAATACAAAGTACAAGAGAGAAGACAGCTGGACCTTAATTCATCCTACATTCTCCACTCTCCACTCTTCATCTTTTCAGCCGGAATTCACAATTCACAATATAAAAGGAGGAAAAGAAACAGAGAAAAGGGGAAATAACGAGTATTGGACAAGTTTATTCCGATCTTCTTCTTTTCCAACTTGCTCTACACTCTACACTCTACAGTCTACAGTGTCTGGCTGTAGCTGTCACTTGAACCTCTTGGCCCTTGACTTGACTTGACTTGACTTGTGACGGTCCAATTCCTCTCTATTTGTACACAATTCCGAGTTGTTTACCCTTTCCCCCATATTTTATTATATATTTTCCATCTTTCAACAGTCCTAGCAAAAGAACCAAAAAATACAGAGCAGATTCAACCCGACTTTTTACCTTGTACCTCGACATTTCCTTTTGGATAATAAAACAGATACGTTTGGATTTTGGATTTTGGATAGATGGATGCGTTTTTAAATGTTGTTTACAATGCAACATGTGACTACAGTTGACAACCAACAGTCAAGAATCGAGAATCGAGAATGGAGAATGGAGAATCGAGAGTAAAGAGTGGAGAGTAAACAGTGAGCGTATTTTCATTTTCCAGCTAATGCCTAATATTTAGATAGAACTCCTGACTCCCTAAGAGTACACAAACCGTTTGATGTAGGGTGTAGGAGGATACAGAAAACAGAAAATTCATGTTTATTCTCCAACACCAACATCACACACACACCAACATTCCTAATTCCTACTCTTTACTTTTACCCTCTCAACTCCATTTTTTACACATCCAACGTTCCTCAAAAATGAGTCAAAACTCAAAGCTCAAAACTCAATGCTCAATGCTCAATGCTCAAGGTTGACAGTTTGAGTTGAAAGTTGAAGGAGGGAGGAAAAACGTGGACGTGGTGGACGGCGATGTTGAATTGTGACTTGTGACGTTACCTATCTAATCTTCCCCTCTTCTTATCTTTCTCTGCGTTCTCTATCTGTCTCTTGACTCTACTCTCTAGTCTCTAGTTTCTAGTGTCTCTGTGTTGATGAGATGAGATGGAACAGGGTGGCGACGTACACTAATCTCCTCAAGAGCCCTTGTCCTCTCTTCCTCCTCCTCTTCTCCTCTTCTCAACTCTCAACCCATAAAAAATATCAAGTAAAAAGAAACAGGCTGCACAATTTCATTCAACATTCAACATTAAATGTTCCACGAGCAATGTGCAACTGCAACTCAAGCTGCTCGCTACTCCACATTTTCCCTGGCTTCATAATAATTGACAATTGACAATAACATTGAAATCACCAGTCACACGGATGTTGTCATTGACATTGACTTTGAATTTGACTTTGGAGTTGAAGTTGAGTCAGGTTCTTTTTTATTTTTTATTTGAGACTCGAGACTCGAGGAAATCATCAAAAATATTATGATACTTTGAAAAAAACATGTTACGTTTCACAATGACACTAATTTGGAATTATTGAGAATTGAGAATTATCTACTGGATTTTTACCATTGGATTTGGAAATTTGGAAATTTGGAATTTTTATGGTTTTGTCCCTACTTTTGTACTCGGTGTTAATACGATGCTGTAAACGTAGAATGTGGAATGTAGAATGCAGATGAATTCAATAGGATTTAAATGAGTAGATAAAATGTGATGTAATATTATTTATTATTTATGCAGTTTCCCACATGATGAATAATACTGACCAGATAAAAGACAGAATAGAGAATAACGTACAACTTTATTCTAATTATCCTACTCATTCCCACTCTTAGTCTGAGAAGAGAGAAGAGAAATGAAATTTTTGTTGGGAGAATAGAAAAAGGATTCAAGTGGATCGGATTGGATTGGAATGGAATGGATTCTAGATTCTAGATTCTAGATTGTGGATTGTGTATTGGGCTCCTCTTTTTTCCTTTCTTTTCCCAGAACGATAAATAGTGGAGTAACAAGTAAACGACTCTCACAACTCACTACTCTCAACTCTCGACTAAAGAACAAAAACTACTGACTACACATCTACACATTTACCCACATTTATATACGGCAATGGGGAAAAAGGGGAAAAGGAGTGAAAAGGATGAACATGAAAATGAAGCAAGGAAAAGGAAGGAGAAGAGGAGGCAGAAGAGGCAGAAGAGATCTATAGAGAAATGGAATAAAGAGCGGAATCAAATGAAGAGGAACAAAAAAATTGACTAGGGCTTCTTTCCCACTCCTTTCTGCTCCAACTCTAGTTCTAGACTCTAGTTCTAGCTGTAGCTCAGAGTTGGACCGAGTTGAGTTGAGAGAGGAAAAGAGTTTTGGGGTTCTTTCCTTTGTGTGCATTGTGCAACTATGTTGAATTGAGTATGCTCCAGCCTCAATCTTCACTACAGACTGCAGTGTACAAAATAGAATGTACAAGCAGACACATGTAGAAAATTCTCCTCTTCTCTTCTCCTGTTGGCTGTTGGTGATCTGTGAAGAAGATGCTTTATATGCAATTTGAATGGGCCATCAACTCGTCATTCCTTCAGACAATGTGGACACATTACATCACTCTCTCCTCTCTCCTCTCCTCTCTACTCTCTACTCTCTCGTACATGTTTTCCATTAGACTTGATTCACTTTTATTTTGATTATATCAATTCTCGCTTTTTCTCTCATCGTCATCCTCGTCCTCGTCATTCGCATCGTCATCCTCATTCTCACACAAAGACAACAAGACACAACAAGACAGAAAGACAGCAGACAGAACAACCTGAGCAAAAAGACGAGCAAGATCAAGTATCCAGAATCCAGAGTACAAACTAAAAACTAAAATTAAGTCAAAGTCAATGTCTTCCATCTTCCACAGTTTCTCATCGCCAGTTCTCTATTCTCAGTCAGTTTGCTCAGAGAGTTGAGTTGAGTCTGTCTGCCCATTTCATTCGATGCATTTTGGATTTTGGATTAGATTGGATTGCCTACAAGTTTTGAGTTTGTTTCTCGTCTCATCTCGACTGATTCCTCTCCTTGGACTTGTGCTGTTGCTACTTGTTCATGTATTCCGGCCATTTATATTCATTTATACATCACATTCAACACTAAACACAGAACACAGAACAGGGAAAAGAGAAGAGGCGAGTTTAGAGTTTAGAGTTTAGAGTGTGTTTGGTGTTCGGACAGGGAAATTCTATTGACTATTGACAGATCAAAATAGACTTGAGGCTTGAATAGTGAATGTTGAATACTCTTTGCTATAAAATTATACACTTGAATCTTTTACTTACGCTTTTACTTTTCTCTTGATTCTGCATTTCTTTTTTGTATGGAAAATTGAAACTCAAAGGCAAGTTGGTGGTCTGTGGGGTTTTTTATTCGCATTTATTAGTTTTATGTCCTTTCCTTTCCTTATTCCAAATTATACGATGGACTTTGGCCACTCCACTCAACTCACAACTCACAGTCTCATTATTATTATTATTATCATCATCACCGACTTTTGAGAAGTGAGAAGTGAGCTGAGAGAGTAGAGAGTAGTCGAGCTGTGGTTCTCTGGTCTGGTTGGTTTTTCTCCTGTATTAAACATTAAGCCCATTGCATTTACATTTACGACATGAAATACTTGATACGCGATACGCGATACTCGATACTCAATACTGGATGCTCAATGTTCGAAACTCTAAACTCTAAATAAACATTGAATCTCATTCCCTTTCCATTCCATTTTTTTCCTTGTAGTCAAAATTCAGAATTTAGAGTAGTCCAAACAGAGAGAGAGAGAGTGATTGAGTTGGATCCAGTTGATCCGATGAGAGAAAAGTGTTCAAAAGTAGTCAGTAGTCATCTCTTGCCGTTCAAAACGATATCATGTGTATATACACAAAAAACAAAACACAGTTTGTTCAGTATTTTCTATAAAGTACACATAAAATAAATGTACGCCTTTGAATTTGAATTTTGAACAAAAGTGGCCACTCAAAACTCAAAACTCAAGACTCAAAACTCTACAACGTTGAATCCACATCAAAATTCAAATCCAAACACAAATCGACTTGAAATTTTTTCATGTTCCATTTCAACCCTAATTGACCGCTAGAATTTAAAATTTAGACTGTAGACTTGCGAGTTTAGAGTTTAGACTTTTATCTAAAATTGGCCTCGCCTTATTTCCACTTTTCAATTTTTATGCATGGTCAATGGTGCATTTAATCATTTCATCAATTTAACATTGAAATTGAATTGGAAAATTCCATAAAAGTCAATTCTCAATTCTCAAGACTCAGAACCCAGCATTTTCATGTCTATGAATTTTAAAGGATTTTTTCCTATTCCTCTTGATTCTTGAGCGTAGAAAAATATTCAAAATCCAAAATCCAGAATCTAGACACTTTCTCAACTTGTTCTTAGGGAAAAGGATTGAAATTGAAAAATTTGGTATGAAAATGTAGGAATAATAGTGTACATTTGCATTGTAAATTTTTTTATAGACAGTAGACAATACAAAGACAAAAAGACGGAGAAGGAGGAAATTGAAAACGTCCAGAGTCAAATATTGATTCAAGATTCAAGTCCATCACATGAAATATCAGTATGGACGTTCATACTGATCGTTGGATGACGGATGACTGCTGATGATCCCCAGAATTTTGACAGTGATGTCTTCACTGTCAACGATTTGTCACCTCGTTTACATTTTACAAAATTTTTTACCTATATTCAGTACTCAATACTTTAAACTTTAAACATCTGAGCTCTAGAATCTAGAATTAGAATTTAGAATAAAATAATTATCAATATCATAGAAAAAGATACTCGTTAAATTTTTTGTGTTGAGTATTGACCAGTATTTTTTTCTCTTATTTTTGATTTCTCTATCTAATTTCCTTCTCGTTGGAATTTTTAGTTTTGAGTTTTGAGATTTGACTTTTATCCGTCAGTCAGTTTATAATTGAGATTGGAATCTCATCTTATTTCGTAGTGTCTAGTGTCATGTCATGTCACGTCAGAATTTCATATCCAAAATCCAAAGTCCAAGTCAATAGACGAGAAAAAACCGAGATGCTGAGATAATTTCCTACAAAGTTAACTACAAAGTACAAACTACAAAAACTACAAGCTACAGATAATAAATAAATAAATAAGTTGACTGTTCCTGTTACATTTTTGAGTTTTGAGTTTTGAGCTGGGCATGAAGAATATAAAATGTAAAATGTAGATTCAAAATGGCTCTTTGATTGGCATTTTAAATGCTAAATATCAAATGCTTGATTCTCTGTTCCCAGTTTTTAGTTTTTAGTTCTCACCCTTTTCCATCATTCATGTTCCATGTTCCATGTTCCACTCATTCCCAACAAAAGGTGTGGTGAGTGCTCAATGCTCGGGCCCTTTTTATACACTCTTTGATACATCTTTCTTTTAAAAATTCCCTTCTTTTTAAGCATTTGAATTTTGAATCTCTTGGTTAAAAATAAAGGGGAATCAAAAATCAAGAATCAAAGAAAATGTGTACATTTTACACTGTGTTTATTTTTATGTGTAGAGTGTAGAGAGTAGAGATAGGAAATAGGAGAAGAAATAAGCATCCATCTGACGTCTCAAGTCTCAGGTCTCCAGTCTCCAGTCTCCAGTCTGACATCTGACATGTGACATCTCAACCACTTAATATTTTAATACAGGGGATTAACTATAATAAAAAGAAATGAAGAGATCCTTCTCACTCCAACTGTCTTCTCTCTTTCTGTCTCTGCCTTTTCTTTCTGACACTTGCTGAAAGAAGAGGAGAAGACGAGGAGACAAGAAAATGGGAGGGAAGAAAATCAAGGAGAGAAAAGAGAGGCGTGAGCCACTTGAGCTCAAGTCTCAAGTCTCAAGTTGAACCAGTTCAAGTTCAAGTTCAAATACAAATACAAAAGTCACAGTTGCTTTTCCTTTTTGTTCATCCAGGATCCAGCGTTGAGCATTGAGCATTGAGCATAGAACATTTTGAGCACAGCGTATCAACTACAAAGCACAAAGCACAGAGGATTATCTCTAAAATGTGCTTAAACACAGAATACAGAATACAGAATACAGCGTAGAGCGTAGAGAATAAAGGTACAGGTATTTTCCATTCCATTTGATTGTCATGTCACTTCTTCTTCCTTCGCTTGAGGATTGTTCATTGTCCAAAGATTCACACTTTGAACAAAACAGAAACAGGGACTGCCTCAGATTCACAGCGTGTAAAATGTAAATATCAAATATACATGTGACAAAGACACAACCTGAACCTGGAGCTCAACTTGGCCTCCACGCACTTGCCTGTATACTCTATACAGAACGGAGAGGATTAAAGAGTAAACAGTAGGGGAATTTTTAATACCATTTTTACCCTCGCCTCCTCCTTCTTCCGCCCCTTCTGTCTTCTCTCTTTTGTCTCTCCTCTCTTGTCTTTTGTCCTTTGACAATTGTCAATACTCAATACTCAATACCATGGAATTTCAAATCCAAATTCGGATAAGCCGCTTTCCTCTCTCTCTTGATGTCGTATTGTCGTCTTACTGATGTCTCATGTCGCCCAGTCATCATCACAAGCACAACAATCACTCAATCACTTGACTCTTTACTTGATCCTCAATTCTGTTTCTAATTATATCATTTTATTTTGCTAAATTGTTTACTCTCTGCTGTTTACTGTTTACAGTTAAAATCAGTAAAATTATTCTTTTTCTTCCTTCTCTCGAGACAACTACTATTTTTCTCATCACTAGAAATTTTGCATCATTCCTATTACCAAACTAGAAGCTTGAGGATTCCAGCGCACGATGCAGTTTAGTCAAACGGCGTACAACTGGAAACTTGACACCGTATAAAAAATAAACATGCAGCTCAAATCTCAAATCGTTATCAAACTTTCTATTTTTTACAGATCAGATGACGGATAAATAAAAAATCAAATCAAAACAGTTTGAAAAAAATACACATAAAAAACAAAAAGATGGAAAATGGAAATGCATTTTTTCAAACTGTTGATTTTATTTTTTATGCGTATATTTTTGTGTGGATATGCGATATCGGATGATATTGGATGAGGGGAATGTGATATTTTTAATATGACCTCAATCCACAATATTAATAAAAAGGAATGCGGGAGGAAGTAAAAAGGATACAAAATCTAAATGTCTCTGTGTATTATGTATTATGACAATTGAACATTGAATGTTTTATAGGTGGAGCGGGAAGAGAGAATAGAAAGGGAAAAGGTGGAGGAAGGAGAAATGACGTGGAAATAGAATATCGAATATCCAAAATCCAAAGTATTTAGAGATGAGAGTGAAACAGTGATGAGATTTTGTTTGCTATTTTGGTATTTGGTGTATTTTGTATTTGGTAGTTTAGTTGTGGCAGTATCATTATCATTGTCATTGTGTCAATAACGGAACCCATAAAGTCCATTACTCTCCACTCTTCACTCGCCCATAAATAAAATGGGAGAAAAGAGAAAAGAGCAAAGGGAAAAGGAAACCAGAAATGGTGAAAGTGCCCAAGTCCAAGTGTTTTTCACACGGCGCTACGGTACGGTATTCGGTATTCGGTGTTTCTCCTCTTCGCTCGTACTTTTGTACTTGTCAAGTCCCCCAGACTCGATTACCATGCTCAATGCTCAATGCTCAGAACACTCATTTTCTCATCTCGCTCTCTCTAATGTCTAATGTTTGTGGATTGTGGAGGTGTCCATTCCCTATTTGCTATACGCCATCAATTTTACGCTCTCCATCTCTCTCATCGTGAGCATCACCATTACCATTATTACTGTTATTATTGTCAGTGGGCCATTATTCCCTTGTCCATTGGCCGTTGTCCGTGCTAAAACTCATACTCATGCACATGTTCATGTTCATCGTTTACACTTTACGCCTCTACTCCTCTCCTCCTCCTCATCCTTTCCGTTTACCCACAAACAGGAGAAATGAAGGAATCAGCTCGTTCCGATTTACATTTATATTCACATTCACATTCGCAAACACATTCCTATTTATCTTTCCTTCGGATTTGGATTTACCAGATCACGGATTCTGGATTCTGGACTCTGGACTCTGGATTTTGTAATTATGTGACCATGTGTGTCCATTATCTATCTATTATCCATTATGACACCACAATACACCTATAAAAATACTCTTCAATTTTATCAACAATCAATATTTTCATCTTTCAATGTTTCAATGTTTCAATGCTTCAGCTTATTTCAACATGTTCAAATTTAAAATCTATGGTAACCCTCATAAAAAAATGTTATTGTGTTCGATGCAGACATGATCTCAGGGTTGTTGAAAAAATGTGAAATAAATTAAGGTTTCGTTTTGATTCACAAATCGTGAA
>JAQGBH010003942.1:0-18313 GCA_034698265.1 Sminthurinus aureus | reverse complement strand
TAGGGATTATTCAGATTCACTAGTGATTATTTAAAATCCCAGCTCATTCATATTCCCCGTAACATATATATATATACATAATACATACACACAGATGACATGAATTGTTTTTCAAAAACCTATACCATCAGTATATTTTCAGTTAGGTTTTTCTACTTGGAAATGGTATAATAGCTTATAAACCATAATATATAGTTATATTGTAGAATATTAACTCCATAATCTGAATCACAATTTTATTTTTAAATGGGTATTTAATTATTACTTTATTAGAATATAAGTTTATCTATGCCATATATATATATATACATTTTGGCAATGTTTTTATTTTTTGCAAAAACTATTATAACTACGCTTCTTCTGTTATCCGCTGCTCTAGAGTCTTTTTTTTTGTCTTGACTTTAATCTTGTTGGCAATCAATTATGTATTTTGGTTCTAGTTTCTAATAGAACAAGCAACAAAACACTATACATATAATATTATTATTGATAATAAGAATGTATTTTATCACAAAAAGTATCATATAAGAATAGGCATATATAAGGAAACTTTCCTTTGGAAAGTGGTGTAGCTTTAACAAATACAACAATTCAAAAATGTTACTTTGCAATAATATATTATTATTCTGTATACCAATGTGGAAAT
This sequence comes from Sminthurinus aureus, assembly GCA_034698265.1. Classification (NCBI taxonomy): domain Eukaryota; kingdom Metazoa; phylum Arthropoda; class Collembola; order Symphypleona; family Katiannidae; genus Sminthurinus; species Sminthurinus aureus. The sequence continues at coordinate 17,667 of JAQGBH010003942.1, read as the reverse complement.
TTCATACCTATATTATCATATATTATTATATTATGTATATACATAATATTAGTTCAAAATTATGAAGATTTCATTGTTTCAAAAAAAACCAAATTGTGTTACTGTGGATGTTACTATATTTGATTTCAAAATGAAATATATAAAATACTATAAGATTGAAACATTATACAACAATATTGCATATATATGCTCCATCTACTAATAATATATTATGTACTTTCAACAAATTATGTAAATTACGGACACATATTATATTTCGAAAAGCGTTATTATAATAGTTCTTAATGTAATATAGATTACCTAGTATATCTAATGAATTTATATCATAATGATATATATATATTATTATACAAAAAATTTTAACAAGGTTTCTAATTTCGACATGTATATCTCTGCTATACCAGAATATAAAAACATAATGTAGTCGAAAAGGTAAATATACGTAAATCTATAGAAATATTATTATGTATAACGAGAGTATATATCGGCTTTTTATTGTTTATTTCGATAAGCCAACCTTTTTATGATTGAATTTGACACTTTAAAGTGTTGTTTTCTTTTGAGGTCAAAATTCCTTTTGAAATTACCAAAGATATCACATTTAATTTTTACATGTTCTGGATTTCAGATATAATTTTTTGTAGAAAATTTTCAAATTGGAAGAAATATTACTACATAATATTATTATTTTTTACTTTGTATTTATTTTGTTAGGGTGTAAGAAAATTACAAAATTTGAAGATAAAATTTAAAAGTCGAATAAATAATAAAGTCCCATTCATGTAGGAAAAATATTTTTCTTATGTGATCAATCTTTGGGTGATATGTAAATATATATATATAATATATTATTATCTATGTATATTTTTCAAAGGGATGTTGGTACTTGAAAAGTTTTACACCAAAAGGAGTCAAGAAAATATATTGTTAAATACAAAAAAGTGTATAGAGTTCTCCATAAAATGTACTCTTGTCGAAAATTATAATAAAAACCGATACATAAACATAATATTATTATGATACAATGGTACATCATGAAATAATGACGTGATATATTTTATTAAATGCTATCGTTATATGTACTAAATATTATATTCCCTTTTGTGTAGATAGTATAATATATTATTGTATAGACCAACAAGTACAATTTTTTACTTTCTGTAGGAAAATTGTGAAATCTACAACGCTACACACAGTGTATTACACAGAAAATGAAATGATAGGAAATAGGAAACAAAAGTTAAAATATAAATATCTAAATAAATATAATAGTATATGTAACTACGCGAGAAGACATAATATATTATAATATTATGAATGATTAATATGTATGTTCAGCATGTTATTTTAAAAATCATCTCTTGGATTTAAATCTTACACTGTATCTTAAATGTGTTAAAAATTGATTGAAAAATACAACAAACTTCATTATTCATTATTATGCATTATATTATAACGATATAGAAAATAGAAGAGGTTTACCGAATTCATAATCTAAAATCTATAATAATATTGTAGATTATTGTTATAAAACTTTACCGAGTACTTTTTCAGCATGATTACAAATTATTATACAACAGAACTATAATATATTATAGTAGGGAAACTATGTGCCTATATATATATAGTAAGCTACATATATTTATAATAATAAATTAGTTTTAAAGTGAAGAGCAAAATAGCATAAGCTTCTATATTAAATCATTTTTCCACTGATTCATTCATAGCCAGAGAAATACATGCATTATATTTACATGTATTGTTATTTATGCTTGTAAGTATATTGGAAAGGGACTATTGAAAATATTCTGAGCTCCTGTATATCCAACATGAATATTTTGGATTTTTTTTTATCATTCTCTGATTTGACAATAAGCACTATTATTACGGTAATAATATTATGTATTATGTACGCACATCCTATACATACATACATTTTATTTGAAATAATTGTTTTTATTCATAAACTATAGTATGTTGTTATGTTAATGTTTATTGTTTGTCTAGTTTTACCTCTGTACTCTGTACTATGTTATTTAATAATACATAGTTATATTATATGTATACTGTTCAACAGCTTTGACTTTCCTCTCATTTTTCCCACTGGATTCAACTTTTCAGTATAATCCAGATAAAAGCAAGAATGTTTAGTAATTGAGTTAGTTTTACTATATTATTATTATTCCATTTAAGAGCAATATTTGATCTCAAATTCTCTTTTATGCTTCCATCAGTAGTAGAGAGTAGATGTTAAAATGCCAAAAAACAATATGTTATAGTTTTCCATTAAACTTGTTCAAAACACACAAAACACATGTGTGTAATTAAATTCTTGTAGTCAAAATTACAAAAAGAAAACAACTAGAATATTTTGTTACATTGTAAACAAGTAGTACTTTGAAGGTCTATATTTTTAGAAACGAGGTACAAAATTTCATACGTTTATGAAAAGTTAGGACATATTATACCGAGGGAATTAATGAGTGGGGACCGTCATAGCTGTAATTGAAAAATAACTAAGAGAACTAAATACTATACTATATGTATATCAAAGTCATGATATAGTCAGTAGTCAGGTTGATTTAATTTGCCGGAAAATAAAACCTAACAACTGTTAAAACGACAAGTCGCCTTAATCTGAAGTTTTTATAAAAACTAGAAAACCATTATAATTTGTTTTGTGGAAAATCATGCTGTGAGGGCACTTATCTAGACAAAACTAAACAATTTATTGCGTTGTTTTTGAGTATAGATATTTATATATCTAAATAAGTAATATTAGAGTATAGGTGCGTACAAAACAGAGTGAAAATCGTGACTAAACATTTGTCAAAATTTACTCTTAATTATGTCCCTTCTATAACTTAAATACAGTTTGCAAACAAACAGCCTTTTTATTCAATTTTGACATAATATAAAAGCTATACCACGATTTTAAAGCAAATGAAAGGGTCTGTGGAATAATTGTTATTTAATATTATAATTTATAATAATATACTATCTATGAATTTACTGTACTCTAGTATATTATATTAAGTATAAGACTTTCGTCTATAAGATTAAAAGTAGTTTCTTATTATTACTATGATGCTGATGTTTGAGTGGCGAATAAATAAAAATACCAAATAAAATTAAAAAAAAATATGTGGCTGCAGTATGTGGTGCCTTATTAAACGGATTCATATAGGTTGTCCATATTATTTATATTATACGTCTCTTTGTGGTTTTGCCTTTCAAACCAAAGGTGTTTTTGCACAACTACAAGCCTGATTAAAAAAAAATGCACAAAAATTTTAGAGCTCATAAGTTGAAGTTCAATATGTACTTTGGAACATTGAAACGAAACCAAAACCAAACTGATGACAACGTTCATAGAAAGTTTCTCCCAGACCCCTTCAATCTTGAGTCAAAAGTACACCGTCTCAACGTCCATTTTTTTGAGAAAATTTAATCAATGAAGATAGGTGAGACAGAAATTAATTTAGAATGTTTTCATATCTAATTTTGACAGAATAAACGCAAAAGAATTATGAAACTAATAAAATTCGGGTACGATTTATTAAATGTAAAAATCAATCAAAGGAATAATTTGGACAAAAAATTATATAAATACAGCATAAAATTTCATGCATGTACAAATTTGGAGTGGTCACATAAATTACAAAGGTATATGTTTATAAAATATTTTAATTTTAAGCAGTAACGTGTGTGCTTAAAGTTTTTGAATGTACAAAAATATAAACCAAGTAAATATAACAAGAAGATGATGTATTTGTTCCTTAAAGAGTTTTGACGACTCCATATCCATATGGAGCGTTTGGATAACTGGCATATGCACTCCCTGGGAGAGAAGTGTCAAGTTTCAATTGATAATTGTTGGCAAGAGTACTGTAACCGAATCCTGGGTAATATCCGGCTGTGTAGCCATATGGCACATATGAAGCAACCGCAGGAGCATTGTGATACACTGAATGAGCATTGTATCCCAAAGTGGTGGTGTAAGAAAGTCCGGCGTAAGAGAGGGCAATAACACCCAAGAAAATCAAAGCAACCTGAAAAATAAGTGTTTATTTTAATAAGATTATGATTGATGTACATACTTGTACTTGGAGAACTTGAAGAAACAAACAAAAAATTAGCTAAAATGCTACTGGAATAAGTTATTAAATGGAATAAAACTGAATTTTTATCTCAAGTTTTAAACTTACGATAGCTTTCATGGTGATTATTTAGTTGTATTTTAAGACAGAGACGAGAGCGAGAGAGGTCTGAATAGTGAATCCGTGCAAACGAACCAAGGGGAATGAATATAGAACAGTGTGAAAATTCCAGTATTTATACACTCACAAACGGATAGACTGGAAGAGGTGTGGTCCATTTCATTTAGAGTTTTTTCATCGGTGCTGAATCAAGACTCCCAAGTTTTTAGATATGATATACAAATACACGTACAAGGTATAAGCATTGATATAGTTTATTTTGTTCAAAAGATTCAAATAAAAAATAACGCACATAATGAATGAGTACTGAAAATTGTAACAATAAATATACTATATGCAACGCATAATAGCAATTTTTAGACGATAAAAACATCAACCTACACATCTTACCGATACGTCTATGATCTATGTAAAAAACATGGAACATAGACGTATCGATATGTAGGAAATGTGATGTCGATATTTGCATTATGCATGTATTGTCAACAGACTACGTATTATGCATTATGTATACAGTGTATATATTACACACTACTTGGGGTAAGAAACTGTACACTGAACAGGATCACAAGCAAGCAATGCGTACTTAGTACTTAGCTCTTGGCTTTTTTGCCTGTGAATGTTGTCATCATTTTGCTCTCGTTTCATTGCACATAGTACATAGACATCAAACAACTTATTGAACTTCATTCATTGTTGACCACATCACATGTACACGCACAGTCTCTTCTCTAATACGATAGCAATAAGTCAAAAAACGTGTTAGTTTCGAACCGATTTACCTACTCAAAGTACATTTAATTTTATTGGATATTAATTGCAGTTTACTATTGTGGCTTGTGGCATCATCATGGTATCAATCTGGATAGACTAACTAAGGTCTCGGATCTCAAACGCATTCTCTACGCTTGGTATAATGGTCATATTTACTTTATATATAAGTATCGTAAATGCGTACAAAATAGCATGGCTAAGCAACACAGCAGTAGCATCATTTGTGCCCAAAAAGTTTTAGAGATCTACAAACTTAGACATTTACCATTTTTATGCGTCATCATTGTTACTGTATATAAAGAAAACCTTGAGACTTTTTTTTGTCCATTTCACTTCAAGATTTGTGATGTACATCCTACTGGTAAATTGTAAACAGTTTGCGGATGTGTAATTGGCTGCTACTGTTCTAAATGATTGACAAAATTATACATTACACACTTATCTTAACGTCGCAAGTCCGTAAAACATGAATATGTGTGCAATAAGCAATGGCGTACGTGTCTTGGACGGTACTACAATGACGATGATATGCTTGTAATACAACTTGTATAACGAGAGAATGGCAAAGACGCCTAGTTTTTTATGCAGTGAACATAAACAATTGATGCTTCAAAAGAAACATGCAAGTTGTATGTTTTTTGTTTTTTAACTGTCAGCATGAAAATCCGTTGGAATAGAATGCGGTTACGATTATGAATCATATTTACAATGCAAAAATTAGTCATTATTAATAAATCATTTAAGCCAAGAAAATCAAAGATTGATGAGTTCAGTGTGGATATGAGTAATATGCAATTTTTTATTTTTACGTTTTTCAGTTAGTCCGAATGAATTAGTTACAATTAAACATATAAGATATTCAGTAGATTCCAAAAGTATTACCAGTTTCAGTTGTATTTGAAAAACTTCTGTAGGTGTGTATCTACCTTCTATAAAATCCGTATCCGATGGCGTCATGTGGTTTGTCCCATTCTAGCTTAAATGGCTATTACTCTGGCTAAGAGAAATGGCTATTACTCTGGCTAAGAGAAATGGCTATTACTCTGGCTAAGAGAAATGGCCATTACTCTGGCTAAGAGAAATAGCCATTACTCTGGCTAAGAGAAATGGCTATTACTCTGGCTAAAAGCAGGGCTACATCAAAGCAAAGAAATATCGAGAGCTTAAAATGTGCCAAACCAAATATACCCACAACAGGTTAATAAATTTTTGGGTACAAATAAGCGCCTGTGGAGCTTTTTGAAATAAACAATTTTGACCATCGGATATGGATTTTAGAGAGACACTGTGTGTTCCGTCATTTGACGGGCATTTTCACTTGTATAATATACTATATCATTCTTTTCATAATATTTATCACTTATCACTTATGATTTCGGGCAATAAATATGTTCTTTGCTGAGCTAGTAAAAATGCTTCATGCTGTTGTAATAGTAATTCTTGTTGTTGTTGGTGCTGTTGATGTTGTTGTTGCTGCTGATGAGCTAGACGTTGTCTTTGTTGCAATCCACAATTAGATTTCTTGTGTCTATTTAATGCCACACTTGTTTTTAGAATATGATTACATTCACTACATTTGTACTCTTTACCACGGGTATGTGTCAAGCGTTTGTGTTTCGCAAGATCGTGTTTGCATTTATAAGTCTTTCCACATACCTGTATAAGAATCAAAAATAAGAAAATATTTAAACATTTTCAATCATGAATTACTTTATACGCGATTAATGATAATAATTATTATTAATAATTATTATTATTATTTCATTTGAAATGGAATAGTAAATCGGAAATTAATTATTATTACTTCACAAATATAAGGACGATCGTTTGAATGGGTAGCCACATGACCATCAAAAGCTTGTTTACGGTTAAATTTTTTCCTGTTTCAGTCATTTTCATCGAATCAAATAAAAAACATACACTATATTGTAACACTTATTTTGATACAATTATTATTATTATCATTGCAGTTTTCATTTGTGTAAACTATGTAAAATAAAAAGAAGGTTCATATACCCGCATGTATCGCACACCCAACTAAGAATTCCAGCATGAGTTTCCCTTATATGATCGGTAATACCTTCCTTTCTTGATCTTTGCAAACCACACAAACTACATTTGAACTGATTGTCCAGACCTTCAACTGTTATAAAATGGAAAACACATAATATTATTAATTATAAAGTTGTCTTTTAAAAATAAAAATACGAAAATGACAATAACCATTTTTTTTTCCAAAAACAAATTACCTTTTTCAAACTCCCATTTCCCGTCATATCTAGTTTCATGCATAAAATGTTTTTTTTAGTTTAAGTTCTTCAATGACATGTTCATTTGATTACATAAATAAACGAATTTAAAATTATCATTGATAAAGTTTGATTATGTGGTATAAATTATTGTAAAAATAAACAATGATTATTATTAGTATTACACGTATTTTCCTGGACTTAATTCCACAGTCTGTCCATACTTTTTTGGATTGCACCAATGACGATCAAGAATAGCTTTTGTAAGATAAGATTGATGACAACGCTCACAATTGTGCATACCTACAGGAAACACAAATGGGAAATAATTTTGTAAATATACGTTTTTTGCCATTTTTAACTATTGATTTCTATTTGTATGGTTACAAAGTAATGAATATTGAAGATTATATCATATATCATATATTATAAATTATAATACTAAACATTTTCTCCTTTACCTGAGACATGTTTCAACCGTATATGCCTATTTTTAACATAAATAAAAAAATGAGAAAAATTATAATAAACACATATGTACAGTCACACAGGTATACATAATCCCAATACAATTTTAAACAAAATGCTCAATATGTAATAATATAATACTATATCATAGTGTAATTGTTGCTCTGCCATTCTATACCTCAGTATTCCTTGTCTTGTTTTATTGAATTTTTCACAGGTATCACATTTGAGACCAAACTCAGTACTGTGAAATCCATACTTGTTAAAGTATATGTATTGCCCCTTCCCTAAACTCTTGACTAATGATTTTCCATCAGTTTTCCTTCCAGGTTTTAAATCATAATGTCTTGTTTCCTCTCTCCAAATTGGTAATTCTTCTCCTTCCTCTTCCTGATTTGATTTTGGATTAGAGGAAGGACCAGGTTGTATTGACAATACATTTGAAGATTTTGATTCTTGTTCTTGGTCATCCTTTTCATTTGTCTCTGAAACAACAATGGTAGTGTTTGGATCTCCTTCTTGATTTTCTGTTCCTCTGACAACAGCTTTATGTCCTATATCTGTGTGTGGAAAGTTATTAAACATTGTACAAAATGAGAATTTCTTGGTTTTTTTATTTTTATTGAAGATGACCAGTAATCAACAATACATAAACAATACAGCATAAATTATGCTGTACACTATTTCAAATTTTAAAATGTTACCAGCTTTAAACTAATGTATATACTTACATGTATGGTTTCTCATGTGTGTAATCATTTCATCTTGAACTGTACAAGTAAAACTACAATGAAGACACCGAAGACTATCATCATCATTCTTTTTGTACGTCCAATATCCATCAAGTAGAAATTTATTGGGTGCACATGGAATCAATTCAAACTCAGGAAGACCATCTCGATAAAAATGAGCTTTTACTTGATGCTTGATAAAGCTACCTATGGTGTCAGCTCCTGTACCACAAACTTGACATGAATATGTAAAAATACCCATGTGCTTGATTCTTATATGACTTGTCATACAATATTTTCCTTGTCTTGTATTGCCACATGATTCACATTTATACGTCTTGTCATTTAGTGAAAAGAAAAAATCACCATATTTCCATTTATTTTTAGACACCTTGATACATGGAATGTTTTTATCTTTATCTTTTGTAGAAGGATCGATGGAACTATTAATATTGGGTTTTTTGGTTTTTTTAGGGCTGTTACTTTCTGTCTTCTTTTTTTTCACAACTATTTTAGTCTTTGGTTTAGATATTACTTTTGGTCTGGTTCCTCGAGCTCTTCTTACTGTTCTACGACGGGTACTACTACTACGAGTTCCTTTACGAACTTTAAAATCAGAATCGTCGGAAGCATCATTGTCATTATCATTATCTGAGATCATTATTGAACTATTTACACTTTCACTTATAATACTACTACGAGTGCCTGAAGTTACTGATTCAGAGTCTGAATGAAAATCTACATCTTTATCATCATCATCAATAACATCACTTTGACCACTATCTAAATCTTCTTGTATGGTTTCATCAGATAATGAATGAAATGAATTTGGTGTGCCTGGATCTTCGACTTCCATTGAATTTGAATCGTCAACATATTCATTGCTACTAACAGCAATAATATTGTTACTGTTACTCTGGTTATTATTATTATTTGTGGTAGATGAATCCAAATGAAGGTTTTGACTATTAGTATTTAAATAATCTTTTGGTATTTCATTTTGTTGAGGATATTCTTCATCATAAGGTTCAGTTTTTATACTTAATTCTGGAATAATTCCACTACTACTGACATCAATATCATTAATACATTGGTTAGAGATTTGGTTGCTCTCTCTCATAGTTATTATTTCAGCTACATTTACTTGTGGATTGTAAACTAGTGGAAAAAAAACAATGCAAAAATTACAAATTACAGTTTAGTATATATGTACAAAAATGTATTCAACAATGATATGGTACAAAATTTCAAATACATGTAACATATAATATACTACGCGTTTTGTTTAGTTATTGTCTTTACTCTTTACTTATTTAATAAATTGTCATAATATATAATAATTCAAAATGGTGTAATAAAATTATATTTTATTTATCAATAAAATGACTTACGATTATTAACAAATCTTCTGAGTTGATCAATTTCACTAGCATTCTCATCTTCATTTTGATCAATAGAAAATAGATTAGGTTTGATCTCATTATCATTGTTGACTTTCTTCTTGGACTGTTTCCGTTTACTTGTGAGGATGATGTTTGAAGAGAGATGGGCAATAATTTTCTGAATTTTCAGGTGAAAGATGGAAAGTTGATTTAAATTTGACTTACAATTATGGCAGAACCAAAGACGTGCCTTTTTTACTTTTATATAGTTATTAGAATAGATTTTAGCTAGTGTGTTTTCATCTTCATGAAGGGTCAAGTATTTGATATAAAAGGACCACAACTCTTTTGCTCTTCTGTTTGACAGCTTTTTCCTCTCTGTGTCAAGATTCTTGCTCAATTTTCTCTTACAAAACAAACATTTGGCACGCTCTCTGTTCATTTCTGCCATGGTGCTCCTGCTCACAAACACGCCAATTATTTTAATATGTCACTCTTTGTTATATAAAATTTGCCCCTGTCATTTTAATTAAAGCTGATTTATACTAGTTGACTTCCAGAGTTCCAGCCGAAATCAAAAATCAAAAACATGAAAAATGAAAATTTGATGAATTTGAATGGCTAGCGCTCCAAAGCGAGGATAATGTTTTACTTTGTTTATTTACTCCAAGAAGCAAAAATCTCTTGTCCAGAGAGAGAGAAAGGGAGAGAAAGCATGAAAATAGTCTGTACTTTTACAGTTTGCATATGAACATTTTCATACATAATATGGCCCTTGAGGGATTTTTGAGGGTAAAGTAAGTATTCAGATATAGATCCAAAGGTCCTTTATTTGGCTACTGATTACTGATGATGTCTCCACCAGTATGTCATTCATTAGTTGGCGAAAGTATATGATGTATACGTCAATTTTATTGTACATACCTATACTTCACCACATTCTGTATAATTAGTATGACTTCCGTGTTCAATTTAAATATTAAAATTTGTAATAACTTTAGTTCACTAATTAAAACATAAAGTATCTACATATATATCAGGTATCACAATCTTATTTCGTAACACAATGTTGTACTCTCATTTTGTCAAAGTCATCTGTTTTATTAGCACATTGAACTTTTTGATACTATATTTACTTCCGCGTTACGTCTATAATTTATTATTTTTTACCCTTCAGTCTGCAAAGAACTTGACTTTACACATTCTGCTTGTATATTTTTGGGCAACTCACACACACACTTTGTGATACATTTTTGGCTATAAATTTCTTGACTGGAGACAAAATGACAGGTGTAGGTCTACCACAGTTATTTATTCATTGAAATTGATGATATTTTTGTGTTACATGTTATATGTAACGCAAAACAAACATACTTCGGAAAATCCTGTGATGTCCAAATCTGCAAAAATTTCCACTGCTGCTGATCGATTTATTCCTTCAAAACTACCGTAAAACTGTATTATAATAGTATTATGCTGATAATAAAATAAAGACAATCTGTGGACAAAATATTGCGTAAGACTTTTAAATGGCGAAAAAAATACATGTGCATAAACATACAATTTAGTATAAAAGCTCGATGACTGACTACTTAAATTCATTAGCTCATCAGTTCTTCTAGAATCAATTTGAAGCAGAATTTACTTCTATATTTAAAAAAAAACACAAAACAAAATATTTTGAAAAAACTTCAGTTACAAAATGACAAACTGTATATTTCTCTGCGCTGTTATTTTCAGTGCCAGTACATTAGCGTCCGCACTTGTTTCTCAGCCAAGATATCCAGTTGGTACTCAGCCAAGAGATCCTCTGGACACTCAACCAAGAGACCCACTCACTGCATGGCACGCATTTAAGGTATTCAGAGTGACAAAGAAATCTTTCTATTTTGTTATGTATTTTTACATAATTTTGAATATTTTTTTTGAAATCCCTTTTTATGACTTAAAAACTTTTGAATTTCAACTTTTTTTTGTTTTAAACTTATAATTGTATAGGTCGAACACAAGAAACAGTATGCAGATGAAACCGAAGAAGCAATGCGACGAGAGTTGTTTGCAAAGAATTTGGAAGAAATTGAAGCACACAATGCAGACCCTTTAAACACATTTACCATGGGTATTGTTTTACATAATTAATTTTAGCATGAACGAATGTTCATACAATCATGCAATCGAATGAACCGGAGAAACTTTATTTGAAATGAAAACAGGTGTTAATGAATTCGCCGACTTGTCAAAGGAAGAGTTGAGAACAAGATTACAAAGTTTAAGTGCCGCGGACTTTGAAGCTCAACCTCGGATGGAACCAGATAACATTTTTACAGGCAACGAAGAGAATCTTCTTCAAGTAGCATCAATTGATTGGCGAACAAAAGGTGCTGTCACACCCGTAAAAAACCAAGGACAGTGTGGGGGGTGCTGGAGTTTTTCCGCTGTAATTTGTCATTTTTCTCTCATGTTTTCCACCACCGTTTATTTATTGTTTCTTAAATATGATGTTACGTTTATTTTTAAAATTAGACTGGAGCACTTGAAGGGGCACATAAAATCAAAACCGGTAGTCTCGTCTCACTCAGTGAACAAAATCTCCTCGACTGTTCTTCTTCTTATGGTAACATGGGTTGTCGTGGAGGGTCCCCACCAAATGCCTTTAACTACGTTAAAGCAAATGGTGGCATTCAAACAGGGGCCACCTATCCCTTCACTGGAACTCAAAGTACCTGTAAATACAATAAAGCAAATATTGGAGCCACATGTACTGGATATACTTCAGTTGCTTCCGGAAATGAAACGGCCCTCGCTCTCGCTGTAGCCAACAAAGGACCTGTAAGTTTTTTTCTTTTTGAATTGAAATGAAAAAAAAAACACCCCTGATATTATTATTATATAATATCTTATAAACATGCAAAATGTAATATGTTCTACCTTGTGTACATGTAAATTTAAGGTTGCTGTGTCCATCGATGCCAGTCCCAGTCAGTTTGCCTATTACAAAGGTGGACTTTTCAATGTTCCAACTTGCTCTAAAAGTGTAACACATGCAGTCCTGGTTGTGGGATATGGAACCGACAATGGAACTCCATACTGGCTTGTGAAAAATTCGTAAGAATAAAAAACTCTTAATGTCATTATTATCTGAAATATCAAATGGTAATATCACATGGTAAATGTCCATTGAAATTGTAATCAAATTTGTTTCTTTCCTTGTTTGACAGATGGGGTCCGTCTTGGGGTGAGGCTGGATATATTAGAATGATCCGAAATGCTAACAATCAGTGTGGAATTGCACTGTGGGCTAGTACTCCTAATGTTTAAATATACTCAATATGATTTGAAGCTGGATGTGGATTTTATGGATTACAAATGACCAAAGGACAATGTTTTTCCCGGTGTGAAAATAAACGGTTTAATATTATGAACATTTTGTTCACATACACAATATTTTGTACTATACATGTTTCTTTTTCTATATACCCTTTTGTGCTATCAGTACATTTTTTAACTATTGTTATTAAACTCAAGTGAAATATTTTATACAATTTTGTAACTTTTATACATGATGAATTTGTTGTTGTAATAAATGTGAGCTAAGCAAAATGAAAACATATTATTATGAAAATGTAAGAGTTTGAGAAAACACCTACATGTATTTATTTTTATCATCATATTTCTAATGTCTATACAAAGTGATCGCAAATGAATTATTAAATTAAATCCAAAGACATTTAATGACTTTTTTTGCCTATTTTGTAGCACAGTACATAATGTAGCAATTTATCAAAAATGTAAAAACAAATTCTCAAGACTCAAATTCTCAAGACCAAACTAAAGGAAATTTCAAATTGGGTAGCAATTAGAAATCATGGTTTGCTATACGTACAATAATATGAATCCGGATATGAATGCTATCATCAGACGTAGAGGAAACTTGAACAAAGCGAAGCAGGCAATTTTAATATTGGCCTTGATCAGGAGTTACTAAACTTCCAGAATTTGGAGGAGACACAAGTTGACCCGGTCCTTGTTGACCCGTTTGATATCCTCCTTGACCCATTTGGCCCATTTGATTTCCACTTTGACCCATTAGATTCCCTCCTTGACCCATTTGGCCCATTTGATTTCCACCTTGACCCATTAGATTCCCTCCTTGGCCCATTTGATTTTGATTTCCACCTTGGCCCATTAGATTTCCTCCTTGACCCATTTGGCCCATTTGATTTCCACCTTGACCCATTAGATTCCCTCCTTGACCCATTAGATTCCCTCCTTGGCCCATTTGGCCCATTTGATTTCCACCTTGACCCATTAGATTCCCTCCTTGACCCATTTGGCCCATTAGATTTCCAGTTTGGTCAAAATTTGGTCCCACTCCTTCTCCTGTTCCAGTACAGCAGTACACATTTACAAATCCCGATCCACACCCACTGGAACTCAACTGACGCGCAACAATACCAGCTCCACAGAAGGATGGCAGACTAATACGTCCAAAAATACAACATTAATACAACATTCATTATTATTATTATTACTTTGCAGTATTCAATCTATAAATGTGCTATGGACTTACTCTTGACTCAGACATCCAGTCCAATCACATCCTATTTGTTCAAATGTAAAGAAAATCAAGTTTAATAAAATTATTCATCGTATACATCTGAAAATTACTGTAATTCTGAATTATAAGAGCACATTTTGGGTGTTAGTAAATGATTTAACTTTTAAAATATTCAATGGTAATTCAAAAACTTGTAGGATTTTACTTGCGGAAATAGTTTGCACACAAATGGCACACGAGATGATGAAAAGGGCTGTCACCGATCTTAACATTTCCATATTCGGGCTGTCGCTTGTAAAAATCCTATCTCACTTTTCACCTTTCAGAGGTTCTTCAATGAGACAGAAACAAAGTTTTTCTCGTTGCCGTTCTTTATGAAGGTAGATGAAGAACTATACTAACTTTGCTTTGCGATGTTTTTTTGTCTTTAAATATTATGCTATGTAATTTGTTAACTTACAAACTAATTGGAAAATCATTAGTTATAATTTTTAATTTCCACACGGAAAACCCAAAAGGTGGCTATATTACTAAAGATTTGGAACTGTCAAGGTAAAATCCTGAAAATCAATAATTTCATCATGTAATTACATTACGAGATCCTGTTGTGTTTAACTAATGAGACTTTAAATGCCTTTACGCCTTGCAGCCTGGAAGCTGTATTAGATCTTGTCTCACATAAAAAAATGCACTCAATAATTATTACTGCTTACAAATTGGATAATGCTACCAACTACGAACTATATGAGCAAAACATAAACAGATAAACAAAGTTTATGTCTTTGGCTGTGAAATACATTTCATTTCACATCAATGAATTATGGATCAGGAACAGCCTGAAAAATCGGTGGCTAATAGCTAATTGCTAATTCTTCTCAAATGAATGAAATTAAAGACAAAATACTTTGCATGACTTGCGTTTAAAAAGTGCAGGAGACATGAAAAACAAGCGTCAGATAGTAAAACAAAGTATACTGTAAATTGTAACATATTTTAATGCAATCAATAATTGTGAGTGGCTTTAAGTTTTAAATCATGAAAAGAAATTTTTTTATTTTTCTTAAAAATGTGCATTGTGCGTTGTTCATCGCTTTAGTCTACCTATAGGTATACATATTATGCTTTTATCTCCATCAATATCATAAAAAATGCTCCCTGTACACAACACTCGATATCATGCATATATGTATGGTTACAAAATAGAGTAAACATTGGCCAACGACCAACGAAAGCACATACACATGTGTTCTTGTCCAAACATTGATGGAATGTTAAATGTAGAACTAGTAAGTAGTATATATAATGCATATTGAATCTGTGTCTGAAATGCGTAGTTGAAAGAATTGCGTAGAAATGCGTAGTGCAAGCTTTACTACTTTTTCTAATAGTTCTGTAAGTTCTAAGATTGAGAGCATTCGAAACTACGTTCTAATTTTCTGCTACAGTTCTAACTTGTGACTATCTTCAGAGTTTCAAAGGGTAAACCTCAAGTCTGGTCTCTGTCATTGTCATTCTATTGAAAACTGGCGTTAGCGACGGAACTAAAGAGTAATTCAAACACGAATATTGTATCTGTTCAATGCGTTTTAACATTGAATGTGCTGACTAAATAACAAAGTTTAAGCAGTTAAAACAATTAGAATTTCGAACAATACGAGAAATTAAAAGTATCCGAATAGTACTGAATCCTGCATAAGAATAAAGCAGTATTTCTACATTAAATAACATTGTCGACATGGACAGATCCAAACAAGACACGGTACAGGATACACTTCAAGGATCACCAAGTAAATAAAACATTTATCATTTATTTGACATACTTTGTGTTTCATAATACTCACGAAATAACGGGAAACATAACATATTGTTGTTACTCTTTTCTCAATAATCACTAATCAAAATGTAAAATTGATTTTTATGACTTGTCCATTGTCCAGCTCACAAGGATGAATCTCATCACCATCATCATAGTTGGTGGAATTCTATTCTCCATGCAATAATACCGAAACATCATCATCAACATTCGAACGACTCTTCACATGACACGACTCCAGCTGAGACTCCAGATCCAGGCCAACAGCAGGAGTGCACGGAACCTCCAGTTGAGTCAACAACCCATCAGAGAAAAAGTAAGTTGTTGTAAAATTAGCATCTGTTCATCAGTTGAAAAGACGAGTACATTTAGCACGTATTATGTACACATAATAATATTACATGTAGGATTGAAATTAGTAATAACATTTTTTAATTTTTAATAATTATTTTCAGAAACCATTGCGGAGCTGCGAAGGGAATTTTTTCAAAGCTAAATAAGAAAAACGAGACCAAGAATTCTAGATTCTAGATCTACTCTGAATTTGCTACAAAAGCCATAACATAATTATTCCTTTTCAACAATTTTTAAATTTATAATTCATAATTCATATGTCTAAACTTTCAATCAAAGTATGTATTTTATAATAATACTTTGATTGAAACATTGACGTGTGAAATATTATCTCGTTTTTCATAATATTATACATATAGTATATATAGGTGAAATAATCCATCATCTGTTATCTGTTTATAAAGAGCACTTGTATAACTTTTATTCCTTGTTACATTTTAAACTGTGCAATTTTTAACCAAACTTGTACACAGACTGTTTTTACGCACCTAAATTTTCGTACGTATGCATGTACTTAACTTACTATAAATATCATTATAAAATTTAATTTATTTTTTAAGTAGTTAGTAGTTTCCATTTCTGACACTTTTTCCGAATGTATGTACACTTAAAAGTTGTGGTCGGTACTTATACTTACTACTTACATAGGTGAGAAATGAATAATGAGAGAATAACCAAAAGTTGCTGATAGTTGATGCTGAATGATGAATACATAAACAGAGTGATAAAAATAAACCAAAATGTTTACTTAATAAATCTAAACTTCAACAAGTTAACAATTTTTAAACCATTTTTAGAATTTTTGTACGGTTTTATTTCCAATTCCCAATCTTTAGTAATTTTTTTTTGTATTTGTATAATCTGCAATCAAATCTTTTCGATTATTAGTTTATAATTTCATACTATAAAATCAATAAAATACAATACAAACTTTTCATGGCATACAATTTACAGTTGCATTTTGTGTATTTTACTTATAGCCGGTGATGAATACACAGATGCCGGCTGAAATAATATTCCGTTTCTTATATGCATAAAGCTGAAAACAAAATAAGTTACGAGCGTGTGTGTGGTTGGGGTGCAGCTAGTACACAAAGTACAGTTTATATTGGAGAATC
>JAQGBH010003941.1:0-18315 GCA_034698265.1 Sminthurinus aureus | reverse complement strand
GATGACGTCACAGCACATGGGCTGTACTCCCACTACGAAACAATACATTAGCGTACATACTCATTTGCTGCTCCTTGGGCAAAAGAGGAACTCCAGCAAAACGGAGTTCAAGAATAAACGGTTCAATCTTGGTGGATTTATCAGCATCAAAAGTACAAGAGGAGAAAGTTTGAGTTGACATATCTCCAAAATAAATAGCTCCTCGTTCACTGAAATAATCAGCTCGGTACGAAGCACAGTTGTAGCAGACGAGAGATTTTCCTCCTTCTCCAGACTGACGAATGAAATGAAATTTCCTTCCTTTCGACTCTAGAGTTTCAATTCTCCATGCTTCATTTGGTCTCACGACAAACTCCTTTGTTTTCCTCAATAGTTCAGTACCAAAGCGTGCAGATCGATCTTTACACAACTTTCATAATTGTAAATTATCCATTTCAAGTTGAAGATCAACATCGTCATCTTCAAAATAAGCGTAGTAGTGATTCTTCTCTGGACCTGGACCTGGACCAATTCGAGCCATTTCTTCCTTCCCGTTGTGTTTGTTTTTGTAAACCAGCTTTAATTTGGCACCAAATGGTGGAATTGACAGAGAATCGTTCATTTCCTCAACTTGCAACATCTTTTTCATCTCAGTTGAATAAAAATACAAAATATATGATACATGTAACGTTTAATCTACGTTTAATCCATGTTTCCATGTTTGGCATAATACAATTAAAAGTAATTAGCAATAATTATTATTGGAGAGTTGAGTAAGCAGTAAAACTGAAATTTACTAATAATAATTACCTGTCTCTGATGTACGATGGATATTGATAATGTTGTGAAAATATCCGGCAGGAAGGCAGGGGAGAGACGGAAAATGAGAGAGCAATAGGACGAAAATAATTATAATTCTTTGTCTAAATGTCTAAATGATGAGCGGTGAGTCTTAAATAAAAATAAAAGAACAAGAAAATATTCAATTGTTTGTCATCTGCGATGATACTGAAATATTGTTACAGTTTGTTTATTTTGAAAAATAAACTTTCCACGTATATCATTGTACTTTGTACATTGTACACATTTCACATTGGCAAAAGAAAATCTTAAAAAAAAATCACTTACCGGCTACTTAATTGATAATTGATATTAGATGTTTGATGATTGATGTCACAGCCACACCAAATTCACTTGGATATTAACTTGAAACTTGAAGGAAAAGACAAAAGACCAACAATTGTAAAAGCCAAAATGTATTATTAACTAACTTTTAACCAGCTTTAAAATTTGTCACAACTTAAATAGAGAAGAAAACAGCTCCAGGCTCCAGAATATTCAGCTTTTACTCAGCTTAGGGAGAACTTATACATATAGGAATTTTATGTAAAATTTGTAGTAGCCGTAAGGCAAAATGAAGGAGAAAAATAGAAGGGATTAAATATTGCTTCGGCTTACGAGTTATAACTATCTTTAATTTTAACAACGGTAATTTTTAAATGTTGAATTTAATGTTTTGGATGTAAAGTGAAATCTCAAAATTTATAGATAGATGAATTTGACTAGAAAACGAAGCGAGACAGAAACTGTCCAAATGTATAAAATACCTTGACCATCTTTTGAACCTACTACGTAATTGATTTACAGTGAATGCTTTTTTTGTGTAGTGTGTAAAATTGACAGTAATCCCCATTTATCTTGCAAACAAAAACAACATCCCAGACCACCAAAATATCAAACGGCATTCAACTCGATCAAATTATGATGATTTTTTACATGAAAATGTTGTACGGTTCCGACGCCGTTTGTTTATTTCTTGAGATGTTCCAAGTCCAGCAAAGTGCAGGTAAATGGTCAGTTTGAACTTATTCGACTTGTACTAAATACTGTAGTACTACAATGTACGATCCCTGCTTCCTGTTCTCTTTGGTGTACGCACTGATGACGGATGACGGAATTAAAATGAACAGGACAAGAAGAAATTTCAATTTATTTATTGCATTTTATTTGATTTTCCTCTGTTCTAGAGCTGACAAAAAAAGGAGACATGTACGCATATGAAATGAAATGAAATAGGTAGAATTTTTGGTGTAATACAATGTAATAAAATTCAAAGCTCCTAATTTTGCACAGCACTTTTTAATCTTCAATTGTCCACTACTTGAATTATTTATTTTGTATTTGTTGAATTGGAGTAGTTGGAGCCGAAACCCTTGAATTTTCTGGCTAGGATATCCCGAACTCCTTGCTTGAGACGGTGTAAAAATGATGGATCTCGAGCAAGAATTTGTTCCTATTCAATGGGTTTTGAAATTTGACATTTTATTTTAAAATAAATTGCATTAGTTCTGGATTGTGGGGTGAGGGAGCGAAGGATCCTAATTGTGGCACTTTTTTTTCTGTTTCTGATTTAATCACGGTCAGTTTACACGACTGGACTGATTTGTGAGCGGCAGCGAGTCAAATGTCAGATGTAACTGAAATTGAGCATTGAGAAATTTTAAAGTGCCACAATTATGGATGATTGGCCAACGATCGAGGATCGACTTGACAAATTTACCCTGTAGAATTCTAAATCCTTTTACCCTAAATTTTTTTAAGTGCAGTGTGCTACTTTTGTAGTGCCACAACTAGGAGCTTCGAGTTAACAAATTTTACATTATTTTTTGAATACTTGTTTAGATTAGATTAGTTTTGTTTAGACAATAGATGATAGATGATTTTCAAAAAGAGCAGAAAAGGAAGAATTCAGATTTAGTTAATTATCTGTTTAACCTTTTGAAGTATCAGGGAATTTCGAGCAAGGATAGCTTTGATATTGCCAGCCGGAGCGTCAGATCTGAAACGGTTAAAGTTGTACATTTTTTGATTGAGTTTTAACATTTTGATTCAATATTGAATACTGAATATTTTTTAGTCTTTCAAAAAGTTGTCGTGTCTTTATAAATTAAATTATGCTAGTTTACCTGAAAAAGACTTCATTATTTGGTCCAGCAGGAACAATCGATGAAAATTTGGAAAAGTCGAAGGGAATGTAATGAATGTTGGGCAATTGCATTTCCACTGAACCGATTGAAGAAACTCTTTCAAGGACTTTTTGTTCAATTTTATACAGGGTATTTTGAACAGAGGGCGAGTAGAGTCCAGTGTCCGGAGGACCGGCAAAAATATCAAAAATTGTTTGCTTCACCGTATTCCTAAATAAAATAGAGAAATTAATCGACAACAGAAAATTGACGTTAATTTTCTACACTGAAACAAAAGCATGAGCCGCCAATAGTTTAAATTTCAAAATTGTTCAAAATTCAAAAAGTGTCATTTACAATTAGTGCTACTTACCAAACTTGATCATAGTCGACATTTTCATGAGCAGAAAAGCTCCATTTGGCAAATACATTGGTGCTCAAAAGCCGATCGTTCGTTTCGGGAAGCGACGTGTAGGCATCTCGATGGAACTTTTCGAAGCCAGATTGGCCTGTTTTAAGAACTTTGAGGTTTTTGATTCCAGATTCGATTTCAGGGACGCCTGTGAAAAAAACAATAGTACAAATGTTGAGGATTTCTGAGAATATTCAGGAATCCATTGAGGATTTTGAGAAATCCTTGAAGATTTTTAGGAATTTTTCGAGGATTTTTAAAAATCACATGAGGATTTTGAGAAATCATGTGATGATTTTTAAAAATCCTTTGAACAGAGTTTTTAGCCACATAAAAAAATTTGAATGATTCTCCATTTTCCACTTTACCTCCACGCGTAAGTGCAACCCTTGTAAATCGAACGATGGGATTGCTCACAAAGGAATGAGGATGAGAAACGCCATCTTTGATCAGCCTGTCCCATGCTGACTCCTCAATACAGACGCTGACTCTGAGGACGTGACTATACTCTTTCAAAAAGTGATTTGCCAACAGCAGTCCAAACTCCTCAATACTCTTGACACCATGATTTCGAGCAAGGATGTACACTGTGTTCTTTTGAGTGTCCGTTGCCACGATGTCCGAATTATCACCGGATACATAATCCTTTTGTGAATTCAACGTCAGTCTCGTGCCAACCTCCAATTCCTTTACATGATGTCTGTCTCCCTGTTTACATACATGTGATACATCATTTTAAATTAAACACGTCATCCAAGTTTTGAAATCCATCAAGATTTATATGGCGGTCATTTTGAATTTTGAATTTTGAATTTTGAATTTTAAAGCCAATTTGAATTTTCAAATGCTTAAAGTATAAAAATTTGTATTCTAATTCTGATTCATTACATCACGTTTAACTTGAAGAAGCTTGACGTTGTCCTTGCCGTAAGCAGTTTCTGTAAAATTAAGAAATTATAAATTGGTAATCAAAATGAAACAGATATTAAAATAATAACTGACATTATCTACAAGTGCTCCAGACTCATCCAAAATTCCTTTAAAAAAATCTAACCTGTGAAGGTAAATTCTCCAGGAGTTTCCGAATGACTCCTGCCAAAAAAAATAATGATTAGAATTTAGAATTGGTCCCAACTCAAAACTCCAAACGCTTTAAAAATCAATATTTAGCAACAGTTAAAATTCTAATTTTTTCTGTGTATTTTACCCATTGCTTTTATAGTTGTGATCCCGAGCCCAGTCACCGGGTGTGGCTAAAAATCCCACATACAATTAAAATCAACATCAGTTTCAGTATCAATTTAAATCCCAAATGCCAATGTCAATGTCAAATTTAGGGATTTTTTCAGTACCAAATAACGGCGCCACTAGGACCAAGAGATGGATGAGGGAAAGGCTCCGACTTTTGACCGACATTTTCCAAATTCAAAAATTGTAATCAGCTATTCTAGAAAAAGTCCTAGTACCAAAACACAGTTTTAAGCACAATTCATCCAAAGACAAGAACAACGACTGACGACCTTGAAAACTATAATGAAATTGCTTTTTCAATTTTATTGTTTTGTGTTGTTAGGATTGCCATTCCTTTTATTTTACTGCCGTGACGTTTGACATTTGACGTGTACACTGTTCTTGAATTTTCTCCTTTAATTAGCAGGAAACAGGAAATATATGTATTTTAAATACGAGGAGCGTTATCTTTTACGACTGTGCATATATTATTTGAAAAATAGCAGCAGTTTCGGTGCTGACTTGTGTTTCCATTTCTCACCTGTCACGTCCAACATCTTAAATCATGCCTACAGATAATTTTAAGTTATCTATGGGAAATGGGAAATGGGAACAATTTCCGTACATGGAGCGTTGAGCATTGAGATTTTCCATTGTAGATTTTTGTCTAGATTCTTTGAATATTTCATGTTCTTGGAGATTTTATTTGGTTGGCTTGTTTTAC
This sequence comes from Sminthurinus aureus, assembly GCA_034698265.1. Taxonomy (NCBI): domain Eukaryota; kingdom Metazoa; phylum Arthropoda; class Collembola; order Symphypleona; family Katiannidae; genus Sminthurinus; species Sminthurinus aureus. The sequence continues at coordinate 13,004 of JAQGBH010003941.1, read as the reverse complement.
GAGCAACGTGCGGAATGTGGAACTACTTACTTGTGATTTAATAACGACAATGCCAATGCCAATGACAATGAAAATTCAAATATTTCAGACAAAAGAAGCTGCTTCAAAACCTGGTTCGTGCTCCATTTCTATTTTATCTGCGTCCAACTCTCACCTTGTCGAATAAACATTAAATATTTCGACGCCGCTCACCATTTGCACTTTGTTTTCAAGTCTCCGTCATGTTCAGATGTAGTTTTGGACATATATGGTGGCGCTATGTACGATTTTAGACACTTGTCAAATTATTTTACACTTGATGAATCAAATGGCTGAAATGTTTAAATTCTAGATTCCAGGACGCAAGAGTCACGAGTCAAAAGAAAATCCTCATGTTTTACACAATACTCGATACTCGATATTATGTAATTATATTTTACATCTTTTGTCTTGTTTTGTCTATTTGAAAATGGAGAGTGATGAGATTTAATAACGACGATTTGTTGTCATGGGTTCAAAATCCGTAATCCAAAACTGTTGAATTTCAAACAAAAACACATTGATAAACAGTCAACATAAATCGTTTAATTAAAATTTCATCATTTCATTTCATTCGTCATTCATCATTCAGTCTTGAAAAGTCATTTGCTCAAATCACTTCCCTTTCACTTCACTCTGCATTTGTAATTTTGAATTTTGTACTTTTCCTGCAACACATTTTCTAAATTTAAATACAAGTTGCAAGATAAATTAAATTCACAGTACAGTATTAAATTACATGACACACGAAATTGACTATAAAATTTATCCCTGATTGCACCTATTCAGCACAGTTCAGCACTGGCATAGGCAAGAAAATAATAGCAGATTTCAATCACAACTACAAACTACACTAAATTAGAATGTATCACTGCTATGGTTCATCTCCTTTCTGCATGAAATGCAATGTAAGTAAAAACATACATCATACTTGTGCATTGTGCAATAAATATGCTCCAAAATCCACATAAAAAATTTAGACCAAGTCAAAATCAAGGTCAGGGATTTAACTCCCAAAGGTCAAGTATAAAAATTGGTGATAATTCATGAATTTTATTTTGATCTTGATGTTGATTTAGCCGAATGCACTTCCGGGAAATTGTGTAGAAAAGTGTCCGGGGTTTTGTCAACCTGAGGAAATCCCTGCATCCTGTTTCTGTTTTCCTGGAGCTCCTGGTTCTGGTGAGGATAATTTTACCTAATAACAATAATAATAATATTAATTATATTTTCTCTTCCACTTTTATTCCTCCACTTGTAACTCATGACTCATTGACAAATATGTTATTAACTTATAAATGCACAGGTTGTTGCTGTTGGCCGTGTGGTTGTCGCCAACCTTTTTTGAAGTACGCGCCAAAATACATTCCGCCTGAGAAAATCTGCTTGGCAAAAGGTCAAGCCGGTGGAAGATCGTGTGGCGAGTATAGTAGCAACAGTTGTAATAGTTCCTGTCCAGGCAGTTGTGAGGGGAAATGTCAAGGTCAAATTCCAAATAGAGGTCAAGATCAAGGTCAAAGTCAAACTCCAGGTTCCCGGATGATGGCTGTGAGAAATGACATGAATCAAACGGGTCAGCTTCCACCGAGTGTCGACCCGAATATAGCCAAATGTCCATCCTGCTTTCGACACTCAACTTGGGACTCGGAATGTAAATAATGAACAGATAGCTTTTTTGAGAAAATCCACCACCAGATGAAGAAACCGTTAACCGTTGAAAAAAATCCGGAACTTCCGAATCTAGGAAAATTCCTCCTCGATAGAATCAGATTTCAGATTATAGTTGGTTTCTTTTACATTGAAATAGAAACTGCAAGGATATTTTTTATCCTGCTTCATGTCTCATGTCATTCCGTTTGGATCTGCACCTTTTTTTAAATTTATGGAAAAATTATTAGTGCACCAGGAATAAAAATTCTGGACACTTTCAGTTCAGACAAAAATAAGAGGAAAGTTGAACAAGGATAAATACCTATTGAAAACAAAAACAAATATTTAATTGGCCTAGTAAAATCAGTGATTTTGTACAGTGCCATTTGCCATTTGCCAATGTCAAAACTCAAAAGTAGATGCCATGTGAATTATGAATTCATGTTATTTATTTGTTTGGCTCACGGTTCTCTGTTACTCCGTTAATAACAAACATGGAAAATCTAACATCCAAAGTCAACCTGAACCATTTCGGATTTCTCTCCTTGTCAAAAATATGTCCACCGGAAGTCATCGCTGTAATTTTTAATCCTAGTTCATCATTCATAATTTATATTGTAGAAAACTCATCGACTCTAGAGTCTAGATTCTAGATTCTAGATGCTGGACTTTGTATAATGCAAATCCAATTCGCAGTTCAGACTTTCGTATAAGCAACGAGTTTCACAAAGTAATCAATATTTGAACTATACAGAGATCACGACCATCACACGGTGAAAAAATCAGCCGGCGTTGAACTAACACAATTTTATTATTATGAATTCAAGGGAGTGAAAAGAAGTGAAATTTTATGTGAGGGATCGGCTCCCCGGAGAAATGACGTTTGATGATATGTCATAGCCACCGCTGGCACAATATTTCGAAAATTTCAAACTATGTTAAAAATAGTAGATATGTCTTATACATTCTGGGAATAAATCACTTATTTTTTATAAATTTTTGTTTAGTTTTTTAAGCAAAATTTTATTTTATTTTTCGAATTAAAAAATTAAAAAATAATTTTTAATTCAAATAATTTTTTAAATAATTTAAATATAATTTTAAAAAATAATTCGAATTAAAAAGAATTTTTTAAAAGTTATTTAAAAATAATTCGAATTAAAAAAATATTTTTTAAAAATTATTTAAATATTATTTAAATTTAAAAAATATTTTTTAAAAATTGTTTAAAAATTATTTGAATTAAAAAACATTTTTTAAAAATTGTTTAAAGATTACTTAAATTAAAAAATATTTTTTAAAGATTATTTAAAAATAATTTGAATTAAAAAATATTTTTTAAAAATTATTTAAAAATTGTTTGAATTAAAAAACATTTTTTTAAATTATTTAAAAGTAATTGGATTTAAAAATTTTCAACATGCAAAAGAGTGGCTAAGAATTTTCTCTTTTAAGGCGAGCTCAATTTCTAATTAATGTGTATATATTATGTAACCTACCCAGGAAGAATCGAATCCCAACTCTGAAAAAATAAAACATGTTGTTACTTCATTGAACTATTTTGAGCTCACACTTCATGTAGAATTTTTTCAGTCACAAGTTTGAGCTCGCTTCCTCTACAAGCAGCGATGGACGCTGATAAGTTGAAGAGTGTGTATTACAATACCAAAGACAGTGCAAGCCTTGGAGGTGTGAAACGTTTAAAAACTAAATTTCCTAATACAAAATTAAAGGATATAAAACTATTTTTACACTCCCAAGACGCGTATACAAAACATAAATTTGTAAAGTCAAAATTTCAAAGGAGAAAAGTTGTTTCCAGTAAAAAAAATTTCTTGTGGCAGGCTGATTTGATTGACGTTAGGAGATTTTCAAGAATGAACAAAGGAATAAAATTTTTACTCACTGTTATTGATGTGCTTAGCCGTTATGCATATGTAATCCCGTTGAAAAATAAAACTGCAACAGAAGTAGCAGCTAGTTTTGCAACCATAATTTCAGATAAAAACAAACCAAAGTATTTGGAAAGTGATTTAGGCAAAGAATTTTTCAACAAAATATTTGCAAAATTTCTCAAAGATAATGACATTGAACATTATCACAATTACTCAAAATTTGGCTCATGTTTAGTTGAGCGTTTCAATCAGACGTTAATGAGTAGAATTTCAAAATATTTTACTTTCAGTAGTTCAAAACGTTACTGTGAAGTACTTTCACACATTCTACACTCGTATAATCACAGTGTACACTCATCTACACATTTAGCTCCAGCTTCTGTAAATAAATTCAATGAAATGGATGCTTGGTTAAATTCTTACAAAGACTTATTTCATAGACATCATAAGGAAAACCCAGATTTCAATTTGAATGATATTGTGCGAGTTAAAATCGAAAAAAGAGAGTTTGAGAAGGGATATACGAATCGTTTTACAAATGAGTTGTATATAGTCAATGAAATTGTGCCAGGATATCCAACCATGTACCGTGTAAAAACATTTCATAATGAAATTATACATAAACTCTACTATGCGCAAGAATTATCAAAAGTTAATAAGAATGAAGAAGCAAATAGTATAAAACCAGCACGGTAAGCGTAAACATGTCTTTTTATGTTTATTTGCCATGGAACAGCTCATCACATTACTTTAAAAACAATTCACCATCTAATTTTAAAGTGAAGCTACCCGAATGCTTACGATTCTACACAAAACCACTAGAAGTTGCACTCGTAGAAGTTATTAATTTTCCAAGGCAATTCATCTCAGAAGATGAAAGTGAAAGTGATAGTAAGAGTTCATCATTAAATTTACATAATTACGTTTCAAAAAGAAGCCGCGTGTCTAGTCCAAAACCATTCAGAGCATTTATTCATTGTGATATCATTGAACCACAAGTATACGGCAGTTCACTACTAAAACTTCTACGTATTGTCACAGTGAAGGGTAGTGAATCATCACATCACCAAACGTTTCAACCAGCTTTCTACATTCCTACATCTCAAGCAGATTTGAATACAATACAGATAAAGCTTTGCGATGAAAACAATGTGCAATTATCTTTAGAGAGTAAATCAAAGAATAACTTTATAATAGTTCTACATTTTAGAGAAAAACAGAAAAAATAAACAATCATGTTTAAATCAGAACCAATTGACATTTTTGAAGAACCCGGTGAATTTTTTCATCCATTCGGCATGATAGTTGCAGGTAAGATTTAAGATATTACTTCTCCACAATTTCACTGTTTTACACTATTTATTTTACTTTCTTCTTTCCCATTTAAAGGTCAATCACAATCGGGAAAATCAACGTTAACATCTAAATTATTGGACAACTGCAAAAATCTCATCAAACCACCTCCAGAAAATATTATCGTGAGCTATGCTGAGAATCAACCATTATATGAGAAAATGCAAAATGAAATGCCGAATATTAATTTTGTGCATGGGCTAGACTTTACACTTTCAGAAAAGCAAAGAAATTTAGTAATTATTGACGACCAAATGGATAATTCTGTAAATGATAAACGTGTGAACTGGTTGTTTACACAGGGTATTCATCATCACTCAACATCAATTATTTTTATAAATCAAAATCTTTTTCCACCGGGAAAGTTTTCAGTCAACATTCGAAAAAATATAAATTACTATATTATTATGAAATCACCCACATTTAAAAGCAGTGTGAGAGATCTTGGGTGGAAATTGTTCCCCGAAGTCCCTCGTTTTCTTTTTACTGCTTATAACGATGCAACATCGTCATCACCTTATTCATATTTAGTCGTAGATGTTCATCCGAAGAGCAACGACAAACTACGAGTACGCAGTGGAATTCTCCCAGAAGAAAAATATATTGTTTTTAGACCTTAAAATATGAAATATGTAGCTGACTTTGAAGGGTACTTTATAAAAGGAAATTTTATTATTAAGGAGTTTGCTTACATGTGCTTGGACCACAACACATGTGGTAGCTACTTATTTAAACCACCATTTCCTTGGAATGATTTGAATTTTAAAGATAAACAAACAATAAGTTACTGTGAAAAAAATTTACACAAAATTAAGTGGTCTGCTGGAAATGAGCTATACGAACAACGACTAAAAATTTTCACGGAAATTTTTCATGGTGGTGATCTTATATTTGTAAGAGGTGAACAAAAGCTAAAATATATTGAACAGTTATTACCATACAAAGTAGAAATAAAAAATCTTGAGAATTTTGATTGTCCTAAAATACCTAAATTAACAACAGAAAATATTTTAATTTGCCCTGTGTCAAAACATAACAAGAACAGAAATCATTTGCACTGCGCATTATTTAAAGTTAATGTGTTAAGTAATTTTGTCACATCAAGCGGATTGGATGGGAAATTATATAAATTATATAATTGTATGAAACAACATCACGAACTTGTATCAACGGAGACAGTGAAAGGACAGTACGAAAGTCTTTGTTTTAAGCGTACATTTCATTTGAATTAGATAAACATGAAATCATGTGTGGATCGTAATTTAGAGTTTTTCAATAATATTGTAAAATCAACACCATACAAAAGAAAACGTTTAATTAAAAGTGCAAGCGAGGACAATATATTAGGATTGAGGGAAGTAGCTCACAATTTATTACAAGGAAATTTAAAACTAGATGAAAATTCCACTAAAAAACTTAAACGTCATAGGAAAAGCATTCGTCGTTTGGTTAAAAAAAAGGCTAGTTGGAAAAGTAAAAAAAAGTTCCTTATTCAGAAAGGTGGATTTTTACCTCTGATGATTTCACCATTAGTATCATTGTTAGCATCGGTAGTTGGTAATGCTGTTTCTTCTTCTTTAGGATTTTAATATAAAAAATACAACATGAGCAAACGAATGAAATTAATTAGCGAAGAAGAATACGAAACTCTAAAAAGAAATAAAAGAGAAATCCCATTAGAAAATAAAACTACAGCATTTTTAGGTGCTGACTCATCCGCAAAAAGTGTTTTAGAATTGGAAAATGTACCTGATGATATTAAATTACAACTATATAGCACGCTTATAAAATATCTTTCTGATAATTATAATAAAGTTGTTAATAAATCAATTATTTTAGAGCATATGCTTGTAAATGATAGGAAAAATGAAAACGTAGACCACACGCAAAGTAGTAATGAAAATATTGAAAGTACCCCAGGTGAGGGCATAGGAATTGCATTGTCACCTACGGATACTGAGTTGATTAAGATGATTCCTGACATATATATGAAAAACGCTCGCCTTTTACTACAGAGGTTAAAACTTCACGGAAAAGTAATACAATGGGATAAAAATGGACGCGTTTCACTTGACAATGGTAAAACATTCTTAAACAGTGTAAATATATCTGATCTAATCAGTGCATCCGTGCGTCCAAATTTAACATTTGATAAACAAAGTGGTCCAATAGGATTTACACGCTTTAAGCAATTAATTCACAAGTTGAGCGTTCCTCTTTCTCTTCTAACACCAAAAGTAAGACAAGAAGTAATCAATCTAAATTCCACAGTGCAAAATGCTGCGTCATCCGCTTCTACATCAAGTCAAAGTACAACCAGCGGAGATCCACGGCCAAGCATTGCAACTGTATTAAATCAAGCAGGATGGCAACCACTCGACGAAAGTCAATCAGCTGAAGTGAAATAAGTTTTTTTTTTCTTGTGCTAAACTTTTTCATATAAAATGAGTTCAGTGTTAAAGTCAAAGTTGAAGGTGAAAACATTTCCTATTCATAATTTGAATATGGTAACCTATGAAAAACGAAAGGAGTCATTCATCCAAAATAAATGGCCACGAATGTTTACCTTCACCCCATCGATTATGGCCTCAGCAGGTTATTTTTATGCTGGAAAAGTTGACGAAGTTATTTGTTATTACTGTGGAATAAAACTACATGATTGGAGTATAGGCGATAATCCTTTTTTAGAACATGCATTAGGCAAACCAAATTGTCCTTATGTCATATTATACAAATGGAGAGATCCAGCATACACAAGACATCAATCAGAAGCTTCAACAGTATGCATAAAAAATATACTATATTATATAGATAGAGAAACAATACATTACTCTTTTATTGTTCAAGTTTAAAATGTAATATTATCATGTTTTTTTTCAGAAGCAATGTAATCAACTTAAGCAGGAGCTACAAAGAATTCAATCGTTTTTGAAAAATTTTCACAGAGATTTGAGGAATAATACATTTACTCCTAGTTATTTCTCTGAGCTCTTGAAAGGTATGTTTAGTAGGAGATTTTGGATTCATCACAAATGTATGAAAATATTGCTTTTGAGTTTTTTACTCTTCTTAATTTATTTCCTTTGTTATATGCAGGAGTTGACGTCATCCGATTGGGATTGGAGAACACTCAGTGCAAAATTTGTTTAGATTTAGAAGCAGATGTTTTAGCGCTACCGTGCGCACATTTGTGCTATTGCAGCTCATGTGTGCTAACTATAGATAAATGTATTGTATGTCGAAGTGAACATAAACAAATAGTTAAACTATTCAAAGTTTGAGATGTCCATGACCTAAATAATTCAAATATTTCACTTACTATTCATGTTAAGTTATTTTTGTGATTCATTTTTTTTTTCAAAGTATAAACAAATAAATCATACGTTTTAAGACACATTTACTGGGGAGTTTTATTTAATACTATGAAGGATTTTTTTAGTCAACTCTTTTTCATCATGAAGCAAACTTATTTATTTAATCATAGCATTTACCAAGCTACACTCAACGATTTATTACATGGAATTAAAAAGTCAACTGTCAATATTGGAGTCAAGCAAGGTGGTGGTGGTTTTGGAGCTTCAAATAACTTACTTAAATCGGGTTTGATTCCAATTGTTGACTTGAGCATAGTTGAAAGATTACCTGAGCAAGGAGATCCTGAATCAAATACTAATTTAGAAATTTCATATCCACAGCGAAAACGGAAGAAGTATACTACATACACACAGAAAGGAAAAGGGTTTTGTCATCAACAGTTTAGCTCAAAATTAATTCCAGTAAAAAAGCCTCAAGTAGAACAACAACCAAAAAAGAAAAAGGTTTCCAAACGTGATATTTTTACATAATGGCAGGGGAAATAATGGCAATGTCTACCCCAGCAATCAGAGATCAAGTGGATCTTTTCAGTTTGCCATATACTGATACTACGATAGAAAACTCATCATTCTGTGATTATTCTCCACTTGTCACACTTCAAGATTCAAGTTCAAAAATAGAGTTTAAAATCAATGGAACAGCAAACCAATATTTGGATTTAGATGATCATTTTTTATATTTGCGAGCAAAAGTTGTAAACGAGGACGGAACTGATTTAGCTGACAAACAAGAAATAAGTACTACCAATCTATTCATGCATAGCTTGTTTTCTACAGTAGATTTAACTATAAACAATCAACCAGTTACAAAAACGAATAACTTGTATCCGTACAAAGCATACACAGAATATTTACTAAATTATGGTACAGACTACAGATATTCTCAAGGTTCTTGTCCATTGTTTTACGAGGACACAAACAATTTTGTATGTGATGACAGAAATGATGGATACAAGAAAAGAAAGAAAGCAATTGAAAAATCTACAACTATTGAATTGATTGATAAATTGAAACTCGATTTGGCATTTCAAAATCGTTACATTTTAAATAATATGGATGTGGGTTTGATTTTAACCCGTGCTCCTGATTCATTTTGTTTACTTGGTCAAACCACAACAGGTGATAAAGGTGGACTCATTTATCCATCAGCAAAGGTTAAAATCTTGGAAGCTACTTTATACGTGCGTAAGCATGTTTTATATCCAAGTATTGTGTTAGCTCATCAAAAACTACTAGAAGAAGAACAAACTGTTAAATATCCATTCAGAAGAACAGATGTGAAATTTTTTACCATTCCAAGTGGAAATCAAGCATTTTCAGAGCAAAATATTTTTATGTCTTCAATTCCTTCCCGAGTTGTCATAGCCCTTGTATCAAATAGTGCATTTAATGGAACTTATACCGAAAATCCTTTTAATTTTCAACATTTTAACTTATCGTATTTAGCACTAAAGGTGAATAGTGTAAATTATCCAATTACACCATACAAAATCAATGTGAACCAACATCGTCATCTTATTCCGTATTACATGCTTTTTTCAAGTTTGGGTATGGCTGGAAAAAATGAAGGAATGCGAATAAATCGAGATAATTATACTAAAGGGTATACATTATTTTCATTTGATGTTACTCAAGCTAATTTTAATTCAAATGCATTGGAGTTGGATAAGATTGGCAGCGTACATCTGGATTTGCAATTTGAGTCTGCTTTAACTCAAGCTGTTTCCTGTTTAGTTTTCTCCGAGCACCAGTCAGTGATTGAAGTTAATAAATACCGTCAAGTTACTATTCATTAATATTATGAATACAAATGAATTGTTTAAAATTTTATCCAATTCAATAATTCATGGCAAACGTCAAATCAGTGTTATTGCGTGTGATGAGTTACCCTACATTACATCTAAAAACTTTTACGTTATAGTGAATACTGATCCATCCACTAAAAGTGGTACACATTGGGTGTGCTTTCTAAAAATCGGGAAAACTTTAGAATTTTTTGACAGTTTTGGAAATAAACCTTCTTTTTATGGACATCATTTTTCAAGTTTTATAAAACGTTTTGGACCATTTGTACGATACAACTATACACAACTACAATCCGAAAATAGTATGGTGTGTGGTGAATACTGCTTATTTTTCCTGATATCAAGGAGCAAAGGCATAACCTACAATCAAATTTTACATTTATTTTCAAAAAATCGAATAAAAAATGATGACATAGTTCAAAATGAAGTAAACACTATTATAGGCAGTAACGGGGAAAGCATTAAATGCAAGAAATGCCTTTGTAAAGTAAAATCAAGATGTAATCAAGTTAGCACAACAACAAAAAACAAACAAACAACATGAAATGTAGAAACAAACAAAAAATTGGAATTAAATACTTTATTCTTCATCTTCTCATTATTATTATGGTTATTATTCTATACAGTAAATTGTAAATTATCATTTTATGGTGGATTTGTAACTAGAAGTAAACCATAGTATTCTTATTTCTAAATTCTAAATATTGAATAAAATACACATAAGCAAATAAACATTTTTTTTCAGAGTATAAAGTAGATTATAGATTTCTGCGTTTTTTTTTCAACTTGTAATGATTCCAAGCAAGTGTATCAATTCCGTTATCACAAATGTATCTTTTGTCGTCAAATGCATGTAGTGAAGCTCTAACTTGCTTGATGGTACATAGTTTTTGATTATGTGAACGAATTAAATTGACTTTACAAAATTTTCTTTTTTGTTTAGTCAGCTGTTTTTTGTACACATCATGATGTAATACCTGATTAATTGCATACATTTTTGTTCCCTTGCATGCTTTTTTTCTTTTCCCCACACCTACAATGCTGTACATTTTAGCACTCAAAGCTACGACTTCTTTTGCAGGTTTACCACACATTTCATCTTTCATTTTCCCCAGAACATGTTTATTATTTTCAGAATATAAGAAGTGTTCTTCTGGATAATTATGAGTGTCGAATTCTTCCAGATTATTTTTCATGTCTTTGTAAATATCATCAGTTTCTATTTCATAGCAAAGACTATCCGTATCTGTGAATAATAAGTCTAATCCTTTTGGATACCATTTCATCATTTTATTGTAATGAAAATCATAAAGATGATATTTTGCGATTTCTAAAATCGAAAAACCAATGTATATCGGTCTATCTAATAATACTCTTTTTTTCTCAAGTACAAAATAGGCTAGTTCTGAATCTAAAACTTCCCATTTTTTCAAATTAGATTTGGATAGATATTTTACAGCTTTTTCAAAATCATTAACTAGTTGTACATTAACTCGCTTTCTTAAATTTTCACAGAATTTACCATATGTACTATTGGACCATAATTTAAATAAACTGGCTAGAAATGAATCAGTTGCTTCTTGCCGCATTTTATTATTAAACTGGATAAAGCCATTTAACCAGGGTCTTTGTTTAAAAGTCAAAATTCTGTGCACACGCTTCAATTTCATACCTAATTTCAAATATTGTTTAAGGGTACGAAAATGTATAATATACTTTTTCCGCGATCCTAAATGTGGTATAAGTTTTTTAACTTTACCCGTATATTTAAATCCATCTGCCGAATAATCCTCAATTAAAGTCTGTTGAAATTTACCAAAATGTTTACTTTTGGCTGCCATATGTACAGGAGCTAAAGGGAACATATTATGTGCATTGTGCAGTTCTTTTGGGTAAGTAAGATCTACTTCTAATACCGCTCCGATTTCACCAAAGTCATCCATTTCAGGTAGTTTAGAGACGAAATCATTTAAATCGCCTGTGTACCATTTAAAATCTGAAATGGGTAATGGTTCAGCCATGACTGTCGAATATAATCCATTTTTATCATAATACATAATATATTTGTTCTTTTCATTTTCAATTTCATTATTTAAATAAGGATTTTGGGCTTGTGCATAACGTTTACATGTAGAGCTAAATCCTCCACGGATGCCCATCTCAAAAAAGATATGTTTTTTAATTGAAGTTAACATTTCTATTTCTACTTTTGTCATCCTTAAAGCAGTTTGAAAAGCTAATGATGGCAATGAAAAAAAATGAATAGGATCCATCTTATAATATTGTAATGTAAAATCTCTGAAGTTTTCAAAAATAACTGCGAGTTGGTAAGAATCTATAGTTAAGTAAGCGTCGTGGAAATCTCCTAAATTCTTACATTTAAATTCCTGATAAACTTTCTTTGCATGTTTATAGTCTGCTTTTGAAATTCCAGAATTACATAATTTATTAAAAAAGTGTTTTCTTTTAGGTAATTTTTTTTCCTTAAATCTACTCCATTTTGACATATAATCATAACAATATACACCTTTGCGAAGAGATAAATCAACTAATTTATTCTTTTTTAGTCCTTGGTACAAAATTCTAAATTTCTTTTTTAACAACTCTTTTTCACCTTTGCAAGAAGTCTTTAAACTTTCCACTAAATTACTTAATGAAGCTTTTAAAAATTGATATGTATCCACAAAGTAAAATTTATCAGTAATAATTGAAAGGAAATTTTCAGAGCTATTAGGTATTATGTGTATATCCTTATTCCCTTTGTATTCCTGAAATCCCATTATAATACATTTACTATCATATAGTTTAAAATTATGCATGCAAATTGGTAGTTTTTCTAATGGTGTGTAATTAAGATTACAAAGACTATGTGCTATTCCTCTTATTTTTCCATTTCTGTGGTCATGATC
>JAQGBH010003940.1:0-18321 GCA_034698265.1 Sminthurinus aureus | reverse complement strand
TGGTCAAGGGTCAAAACATATTTTTACGATCGGGAAACGGCCGGATGGCCAGCGCGGAGCGCTGGGCATAGCTTGTAATAATATAATATCTATCCATATTTATAGATATATATGCATACAAAGTCCCTTAACTTTTGTGACTATTCGGTGTCAATAGTAGTAGGCATGACTTCAGTCGTCTCAGTGTATAAGTAAATGACTTGAATTTCAAGCCCAAAGATGCAGAAAGATAATAGACAGATAGTAGAATATATCCTAGTCCAACTACGTCTATCTATCTATCATGTATTATATGTATTATGTAACTCCATCCACCAAATGTTAGCAAATGCGCCACTTTGAGTACAAGATGAACAAGATCTTCATCATTACATTTTACACAACTGACTGTACATCACCAGAATGGGAATGGGAATCCGGTAAAATTACTAGAGAATTACTAAAGATTCGGATTCGGATTCAAAAAGAAGGGAACATGTTCTTCTATGTACATATATTGTACATATACATAGGAAAAAAGAATGGATAAGATAAGATGGAAGATAGTTCATTTCAAACTTTATCCCACCATCCTTTACCATCTCAAATCCCAGCAATCACAATCCATAATTTCAAAGACTCTCCATGTCAAAAACCATTGTTCCTTTTTCCAACTCTTACTCCTGTGCCATCTGACAATTCTACGGCTCTAGCCTTTCTACATAATATATAGCTCTATTTTTCTCCCTTTTCTAGAAATCATATCATATCCCATTTTATACAGGGGAAACAGTAAAAAGATTCCGAATCCCAGAAATATTAAGTAAATCATATCTTTTATATCCATCCTCCATCCCCCATTCACAGATGTACGTGCATACATTTTAAAGACACACTGGAGACAATACGAAATATTTTTTACTGAAATCCCATGTACTTTTCTACATACACATTGTATACTGTATACATTGTCCATTTTATATACGCATAGTACCCATATTTCCTTTTACTTAACACACATGCCATGGTCCATAGGCTATAGTACACACAAATTCTGGTATAAAAAGTGAATTCCAAATTCCAAATGTACATTTTAAATCCAACCTCCACTAGTATTCCAGTTATGTGATATGGATTACAAAAGCAGTCAAGATTGGAGAGAACTCTAACAAAATCTCAATATATATTATGGAAATGGAAACCATGCGCTATGTAATGTAGTACACTATATGTCGTATATATATTACACATTATGACATTTATAAGATGAGATACTCGAAAAAGTTTCTCGCCTCTGTTTCAAACCTATACGTATATCCTACATGTTTATGACGTTCGATGATTCTCGCGAGCATACTATTTTACGTATGACGATGCACATACTATATACTACTACTTACTACACACTTTACACATGATATCATAGAAACATTCCAAAGTTGTAAAGTTATGATGCAAGATCTGCAATCCGACTGCAAAGAATGCAAAATATACGGCGAAAAATCAAACTCCTACAAGTTTGGAATTTTTGAGCAGTTCTTGGATCTTGGATCTTGGTACATTACCTCAAAATACTTTATTCAAAAAATATTCTGCAAACAACAAAAAAAATAGTACATTACGGCCAGGAAAGCAAAATATACAAAACTTGATAAATCCAGAGAAAATACTACATGCTCTGAAACTTTTTATACAAACTCAATAAAGGAACATCACCGAAAATGTATATATTCAGTCTGAATTCCCAGTGGTAGAAGAAGAACCATGAGAGTTTCTAGTTTGTATAACATTTGCTAAATACGGATGACATGTTTCTGTGTTTATGTATGTCGTATCTACAAGTAAATATACGAATATACATGTACCATGAAAATTGCAAATTGTACACACTCACATACAAACATGTACATATAAAGTGAAAGATGAAAATGAAGGAACCAAAAGGAACTCGTTACGCTGAAATAAAAGCATTTTATTTGAAATCTACCACAATCAGGTCGTTTTTCAAGGTTTCTTACTGTTGTCTCTTTACTGTCTCTCTCTATCTTTCTCTACCCTCCACCAATACATATTTCCATGCGATTCCGTCTAGAATTCACACTCTACTTGTCTTGCAACTTGTGCCTTTTCTATATACTAGCTTTGCTGTTTTGTGTATAGTCTATAGTCTATACACATTTTATCTGCTGTACGTTTCTGAATCCTCTCTGAGTATTAGTTGGCCATGTTTTGGCAATGATGCATATAATGTCTTGGCCTTTTCGAGTTGTCTCGTTGTCGTTGTCGTTCCCTTGCCATCGTTATCTTCTCTCTTCTTCTTGTCTTTATTGTCTACATCTCTCTAGTTTCTAGTCTCCGAGAGTGTTATGTGTTTAATGCCGTCATTCGAGCTCATCCTATCCATTAAACTCAATCTATTCTCCTGCAGCTTATTTTATAACGTAACAAAACAAAACAAAACAGAGTACAAGCACAAACACAATACACGATCCACATATAGGATCAAGAACAATAGGCTACTTGTTGTTCCACTGTACTCTTCTCCTCCCGTGGCACAACACTATTAAACTATTTTGGACCGTAAAAAAAACATGTCAAAAGAAGAAATCATGATTCCATTTCCCTCTTCTGTGTATAATGTACAATGTATAGGAACGGCAGGGTAATTTCCATAGAATTTCAGTCCATTCAATCCTGATTTCTGATACAAGTTTCACTTTAGACTTTAGAGACCTTTTAATTAACGAGTAGAAATGTGTATAGCTCATAAAGAAGAAGAGAGGAGAGCATCGTCGGTGCAAGGTTGAATATTGGATAAACTATTGCAATAACTAGGTAAAGGATTGTCGTTAAAGAACAAGACGAAAATTCCCTAATCTAAATATGTAAAATACACATTAATGCATAATGTTCCATCCTAATTCAGTTCCAGTGACCTTATTACTAACTCCGGTAACTTCTGTATCATAATGGCTGGCATTACGTGCATGTATTTATCTCCGTACGTAGCATCTACAATGTACAGTGTACAATGTACAGTGTACACAACAGCAGAACAGGCATAGTCAAAGTAAGTGTAAAATACTGTACTAATCTACATGGATCTCTTAATAGCATTCTAGAATCTAGAATCTAGAAATCAATTTTCTCCGTTCCTGATATATATATTATTATATTATCACATGAACGATACAAGGATCAAAGTTCAAGTTACAAAGGAACAACAGACAAACTATTAAACTATTCCTCGAGAATTCACACAGCCAAGTACACACATCTACAGAATAGAATAGTGCGATGAACAATCTACGATCTACGATGATACCAAGACATTTTTAACTTGAACAACACTTTATTTATATCAATGTACACAGACTTTGGATTATTTATCAACTTGCAGGCAATCGAGTTTATTTTAATCATGAGCTCGATGGTTTAACACTATACGAACTACGAGCTAGAATTGTACCAGTTAGTTTCTACTTTCAGCATGATATACAAATACAAATTCAAGTCATATATTATGCATTATTACAAGAGAATATCTACATCACAAGACAATGAGGTGTTGGTTGAATGTTTCGTACATTTTGTACATGTAGGAAAGGTAGCTTTTCCTTTTCCGCCTGTAGTTTGTACTTTTTGTGTATAGTGTATAGTGTACAAGTACATGCATAATGTATACTTTTATTCGTAAATCGGCATCCTCGTTAAAATTGTCTAGAATAAAGTTTATGAGTAAAATTAATGTGCATGTGTTTAAATTTACATCCTTGACAAAATACACACCATGACACATCTAGAGCACCAACAACACAACACAACACAACAACATACTCGACTTTACTTTGTTTTACTTTCGGCTAAAATACAAAACATATTCCTCTTGTGCTACGAGCTACAATCAAAATACAAAATGTGTATAATGTCTCATGTCTAAGAATTGGCGTCTCTTTTCTCTTTGATAGACAAATCAACTTTGATCAGTGTAATGTGTAATGCCAACTTTAACTTGAATTGGCTGTGATTTGAGTTTTGTGACATGCAAGGGAGAATTGAGCACCTTAAAAAATTCAAAAGTACACAATACACAAGTTCTGTAACAAAATAAATACATAAAAAACACAAAACAATCATACAAAAAAAACGTAGTACTTGAACATATGTTTTAGCATGCAAGTGCTGTACATGTGTATTTTCCGTTATCTGCATGCATGTGCCATGTGTGTGTCTATGTGTTTGTCTTGCATATTATGTGAAAGTGCAAACCACATGTACAATGCAATGTATCTCGAATCCCCATCATTTCATACAGAATGTAACGATGATACTCATTTATACGTAATCTAAACTTTATAGATAATAGACATTGTTGCGCATCAAGATCAACATGAACATTGTGGATATTTGATATACAGAATATCTGTATAGATGAAACTCTTTCCGAGTGTTGAATATTAAGTAATTTCATTCCTCTTTGATGCTCTCTAATCTCTACTCTCTACACTCTACATTTCATGTAATAAAGTTAAGAACGTGAATGTTGTTCGCTAGTTCAACCTCTCACTTGTAACTTCATAATATACAAAAAAAACTAATTTTTTGACTTTCAATTGCTTCAATACAAATTATAATTCATGTAATACAGTTCTGTTCTCTCTTACCACAGTTATAGGATGTGTGCAACAAGTTTGCCTTTTTTTTGCGCTTCCATGTAATAATACAAAACACACAATTTCCTCTCTCCTATTTCCGCATCCTCACAAACAAATTCAACCCCCCTAACTGAAGTAGTTCAAGCCGCTCTCGTTTATTTACTTTTTTACTGAATACATATGTACTTTATTGCATTATACATGCAACCAATGAGGTATCTGCATCATCCATCATTGCCTTTTAAACTGAACAAGTATACAACGTGATAACTTCCCTTCCTATGAAAGAAAAAAGGCTTTGTCTACATAGAAAAACAATGCCATAAAACATCACCAACATATAATATAATATATTATATTAAAAATTGTAAACTTGAATAATACTCAATGTTTATGATTTATGACTTATGAGAACTTTGTGTAAAAACTCAATTCAATTTGCAATTTTTAGGATTTTAAAATTTAAACCAACAAAAAGAAGATCCTCTAACGAATACATCTGCTCCCTCATGGATCAATGTAAATTTTACAAGTATTCCAGCTACAATCCGTTGGCTCTTAACACAATTTTTGATGTATGCACGACGCACGCTCAATGCTCATCTATCTATAGTATCTCCAATCTACAATCTACAATCCACCCTCAATAGAAATGCATGTACAAGAAATCGAATCACCGTAATTTACACACACGTAATGTGACTTAAGAACCTTCATCACACATGTACACACATAAACAAACTTTACGAAATGTGCTGGTAATATACACTCAAGGAAGATGCTAATGTTTTTAAGGTTCCGCTTCCATTGCAAACATGGAGAAAGAGAGAAAATCATAAAAGATCCGCAACTATAACAAACATCTATAGGGGTATACGGAATAAGGGTAACCATTCCTTGTGCCTTGTGTACATCTGTACTCTGTACGTTCCGCTCTTAGGCGCCGAACAGATATTAAAGAGCTCGCAAAGATAAGATACACAAAGCCATCTTCGTATGAATCTACTTCCATTTACCTCTCTTTGTCGCTCAGCTACAGCTCCTAGAATCTAGAATCTAGAATCTAGAATCATATTATTTTCGTACTATAATCTAGAGCTATATACAGTTTATACCTAGATTTTCTTGATGAGGACTGGACGGAAATAAGTAAATACTTTTAGGCGATGGGAAAGTAAACAAATATTTCGATTTTTGATACATCCAACATCCAACAGCACAGTCATAGTTTGTAGTGTGTATAATAACGAATGGAAACATAGATGATATAAATAGAGAAAATTAAGAGAAAATGCCCAAGGAACAAGAATCTTCCTCGTCTTATTTCTGATGTTCTGATTTACTAATACAAATATTTAAATCATCCCTATGTTTCATTAAATATGTGAATCAGCTCAATTAGTTTTCTCCACATGATTTTTGCGTACGTGGGTTATCTGTTTTATGTTTTATAAATTGATGGGTAGTGTAAATTTTAGTTTGTTGTTTAAAACTAAACATAAAACTGAATTTGAATACTGTGAAACCAAGTTCTTGTAGACTGTGAGTAGTCATATAAATTATAATACAAGCACTGGGTATTATTATAAAAACTCACAAAAAAATGTATAGTTAAAACGTGCTGAAAACAATACTGCACTAGCAACTACTTCTATATTCTACATTCTATAGCATTATGCACAATTATAGGTAGACAATGGAAAGGAAAATGAGACGAACCCCATTTCATGCAGTCTTCCATAAATATAGCGTAACGCTTAATGTTACGTAGATACTATACACATACTTACATTGAACTACACAGACGAACGACACAGAATAGGACATGGAACAAACCTTTCAAATATTGTAAATGGAATGAAATGGAAATTGTATGAAAGGTTTCGCATGATTTGACATTATCACGACGTCACAGGACGTTGAAAAATACTCGATATGAAACACATTACCAACTACCAACCTGCTAGTCCCACTATTATAATGTATAATTCTACTTATATGAACAATCCAAATACACACACAACTGTATACCAAGTGATACCTTTTTGCTCTCACTTCTCAATCCATTCCTCTTTCTCTCTGGTTCGTTCCATCTCTTCTCGCTAACTCACTCGCTCAAAGAAAAAAAACTCACGATCAATGCAATTCATTTCTCAAAGAACGAGAGAACTGCTAAAATATCTTCATACGCTTTTTTTACCCATCTTCTCAATTCTCAAACCATGACTACAAGGAAAACTGTCTGTCGGCCTATTTGTACTTGTGCGAATATATGTTCACCTATAAATCCATCTACGTGTGTAGTGTGTAGTGTGTACTGATATCTGGGTGGAAATATGTATTATATTCTTTGCACACAGACCTCTGGCAATATAACAGTACATATATGTCAGCCGTCTCATCCTTTTCATATACATACACAGGAAGAGGAAGGAACGAATCAATTTTGAAAATGAAATACCCCGAGATACTAATACAATCTTTGAAATCTATTTACACTCTGACACACACACAACACTTGTCCATGTTAATTTGTTTCATGAAAAGAAAATGACAGTATTTCAGTGCAGTGGAAAGAGACTGACGAAGGAGATGTAATAATCCAACTCTAAATAAATTTTACACTGATAAAATATAATAGCTTGGCTTTATTTTACCAGTAAATATTGTTTCTTTTTTCTTCACACATTCTCAATTCTTTAGCACAGAGAAGCGTTGAATACGAAGAACTGAACATTTGTCTATAATATACATATATATATACATCGAATACACTTCAATGTCCTTAAAACTATACGACTAGACATAAAGTATGTGTAAATCATTATTTCCTTGTCCCTTGAATGGTTGCAAAAACTCTCTTTACTACAGAGGTTTTCCTCCAAAGTTTTACATCATGGTGATGAAAAGTGCACTTTTACATTATACCTATTTCTGTATGTTTTGATTCATCCCCGTTCTCAACGTAAAACTCCAACCACAGTACACAAGCTAACAGATTAGAGTGATGGAGTAAAATTTTCAAGAGGGAACAAAACAAATTTATCTTATGCCACTGTCCGAAAACTCTTCATCGCACAAGAAATATGTATTCAAAAATGAATAGCATGAAACTTTAATGTATATGAATATGAGACAATATTATCAAAGCAGCCTCAATAAACATGATGACGGAATCTTCTTTGGTTCTATGATGTTTTCGTTCTTACTTTGTATCTTTCCATTCTCTCTCTCTCTCTCTCTTTCATTGAGCATAACGTATATATTTCACCGAATAATAAAATCCGAGTATATTCTCGCTCTCTGAATGTGTTCGTTTTCTTTTGTGCCTCCAAACTCTCTCACAAGTCTTAGTATTACGACAAAAGATCCCTGTGCATGATAATATAATAATATTCGTTCCATTTCTTATCTCCAAAAGACGATGAATGGTGCACGTGGAGAATGGAGAGAAAGAGAGTGCAAAATAGTAAGAACAAGAGAAAGAGAGATGAAGTTGAAGAATCTAATGGTATTTCTCTCACTCTCTCTCTCTCTCTCTGGTTTTGTCAACATCTTCGAAGTTCGGGTAAGAGAAATTTTCTCACTTCATTTTATCCTCTGCACCACACGCTTCATTAAGACTTTTCGAGGCACAAACATTTCAAAGATGTTATTGCAAACATGTTTCATATTTGCATATTTTATAATCATCATGGGCCATCATCGGTTTTACACTCACTGGCGTTTTCCCTTCTACACAATAAATAATATAAACCATCATCATCTTATTCTGTGCTCTTTCAACGTGGAACTTTACTATTACCTTGTCTATTTACGCTGAGATATGAACTACTTCGGTTTTTGCTGTTCGGCAGTAAGTAGTTGTTGCTGTAGTCCTCGTGCGAATGGTATTCATATTCATATTTGTGCTATTTTCATTACACTTTTGATACTTCAATGAATAAACGTGTCTATATTTCTGTGGGTAATTCTATATCACATATCACCAATGCTCGGAAATCGGACGGTTTAAACCATTTATGCCAGGTGGCCCGTCCAAAACTGGTTTAAACCGTCTGAAATGGACGAAACTGTCCGAAACTGTCCGAAACTGCACCCGTGTGAAAGGAAACGTCTTACACAGCTTCAAAACTTTCAAACGGCGTCGGAGTACTACAATTTTTAACTTAATTGTTTTTTAATTTTCAGTTAAAATAATATATGTTTCAGCATAATTCTTGTATTAAATCAGCATGTTATTCAACTTCCGACGATCCTAGTAAAAAATGTCCTTAAACTTAATACATTGTTATCAAAATAAGATGTTAAGGAAAATATATTTTGCGCAAAGAAATTAATTGAGATTATTTTTTCGTTTTAACTACAATTAATCTTTTTTAAATTTATATGTTAAGCATGTTAACTGTTAATACTTTACTGAATTAGTAGGTTACTAAGACCGACACAAAGTTTACTAAAATAACATGAACTGGAATAATAATTTTTGTCGTTGCACTGAAAAAGAATCCTGCACAGAATATGCAAGAAATGGAAAATTTTATGAGGTTTTTAATATTTTAAGTTGATTACATTTATTTTCAACGTATAATTTAATTATTGATGCAGTAGAAAACTTTGTTTCTGTAGTAGTTAAAAGTTTAAAATTTTTAACAGAAATTTAAATAGTTGTAATTAATTTAAATGAAAACGAAACTACATGTTTTACTCCTATTTTGATAATAAAAGCAAGGAATTGATGTTATTGGTGCTCCAAAAGTTGCCAGACCTTCAATAATATGCCAAGCTAATTTTTAAATGCACTAAAAATAATGTTTTTAACTATAAAAGTTAAAAAATCCTTTCGTGAAAAATGTAGAAGTCTGACGCCGTTTGTCTTTTTTCATGCTCTGTGAAGAGTTACATTCACTTGGATTTCGGACAGTTTTGGACAGTTTCGGACACTAGTGGCTGAAATAGAGTGGTTTAAACCACGGTTTAAACCAGTTTCAGCCACAGTGGAATAAACCACTTCCGAGCATTGCATATCACATTCTCCCTCCTCGCTGAATATTACCATATGTACTTTCTCTTGAATATTATTTCACCCATATTTGCATAAGGCTATGTTGCAGACCTGTATACTATAACAGCAGAAGTAGGTTTCTACAATATTTTATACAGTAAAACATTGCGAATCATCATATTTTCAAATTTCATATGACTTGAATATTGGAAAAGTTTGGACCACTAAGGAAGGAGTGGAAATCTCCACATTAAGATTATACATTGTACTCTATTGCTACACGCTGCTTTCAATATGTGCATTGTGCATACATCGTGTAGTTGTGTGCTTTTCCTCTTGTTTCTGGGTAAATGATGCAAAAGTTGTTCAAAAACACATTCAAGAACACACAGTCTTCTTAGCATATAAGGGTAATGTTAAAAAGTTTTTTTCCACGCAGAGTATATTGTACATAATAATATATTGCTGGATTCATTAATTAATGTAATGAATACGTAAACTATACTATTTGAAACGTACAAAGATTTGTTTACCCGTGTATAAAATTTGATGGAAGTAGTAAACTTAATACTTAATGGAGAAGAAGGATCATACACTTTGAATATTTTTTTATTTTTTATGAACCGTATCAGTTTTTTGCTCTGGGTCTCGTTAATTCTAGTACATTTAATAAAAATGTAAGACCTTACTAGGAGTTGTTTTAATTTCTCTTTACTCCTGCGTTTGCTCATTAGGAAATTTTAATTGGTCTAAATCTCCCTAATTGTCTCACTTAAAGTCACTATACAATATACAAATAATAATAGCATAATAGTTAATAGTACCGTGCATTTATTTTTACGTGTAATTTAGCTGGAAATGTAAAATACATGATACCCTGTCTTTTTCTATAGGATTTCATATTTTCATTATACCCAACTACATGTGTATAATGTATAATATAAACTTGGAGGGCTTTTATTTTCCCTGCAAAATTCTGCATTCTACATACTTCCATTTCTTGAGCCATTCTCCTCGCTACATAATCGGGTTACTTTTGTGTAATACCCAGAAAAATACGTAACATGCATTATTAGTCGGGTGCACTAGCTGAATCAGAGGAAAACTTATGCTCAAAACTGTACAGTCTACACTGTACAGTCAGGTATGACACTTAAGTCTATGATATTATACTACTTTGTTTCTAATTGTCTTTATGCGTATTTTTCGTCTTGAAAAGAGTTGAGATGCAATAGTAATAAGATACAAAATACAATATGTGCATGTACAATGTACAAGTCATACGACTTGTACATATTGTAACACAATTCGCAAAACAAATGTGTAATGACTGCGGTTGCAGGCTGCAACCATTCTCCTCAATACACACGATTATACAAACAATACCATGTGTTCTGGTGGGAACGTACTACACTCATTCTCATTAGCCATGTAGGAAGACTGAGTAGAAACATTCATGTAGAAGCACTAAGCGAATTACGTACATTTCGTAAGCATTACCTGTACAGCGTGCATTCTGTATTCTATATTATTCTATACAATTATTACACATTTTATTATTACTATATAAAGAGAATAATATACTCTTTCATTCCCTTATAAACAACACAAAGTCTGTCAAACCTATGTACAAAAATATACCAGAGTAGACGAATATGTACACCTAAATATTTATATGTGCACTATAACATATGTAATACGTATGCTGTACATTGTACATGGATATGTATTACATACAATATAATATAGGACTCTAGTCTCTAGTCTCTAGTCTCGTCTAGTCTGTAAGGACGATGGGTTTCTTCATTCTTACTAAAAGCCTTTTCCTTCGACCTCAATATTATCCGATTATAGAGTTGTTTCCCTTGTAAGTAGGCTCAGCTCTCATTCGCCTAGACTCAATTAATTAGCTGAGCTTCCATGTAATCATATTATACTTTACGCTTAGACTCTCGGTCTCTCTCACTCACTCTCTCTCTCTCTTTCTCTCATCGTCAGTTTCTCCTTTCTTCCAGCTCTCCTTTCCGCCTCTCTGCGTTATTCTTGACTTCTCGATGGATTCGTATCAAATAACTACATCCATTTTGATTCTCAACCTCATCCTAATACGATGGTAAACTGTACATAATGTTATTACAATTACGATTATGTACTACTACCAGTCCAGTTCGTTATTAATAATATAATATTACATGCATCTTATGATTTTAGTCTTTGGTATTGGATATTGGATTAGAGACCAAACACCTCAACTCAGTGTATTTGTGCCAATACTTCCAGAGAGAAAGAAATATTTCAGCGGTCAGAAAATGAAAGATGAAAAAGGCTTGGCTTTCATATTTCGAATTTGATTTTGCTTATTATCATTTTGTCACCATGATCATAGATCATAGTACTCAAAAAATTGACCACACTAAATTTGATCATTACAAAATCATATTTAAACTATTTGAGTCAAGGAACTTGACATACTGAGCATAACCATGTCCGAGCTTGATGTACAATATATTACATGCTGTTATTTTTGTTACAAAATAAAGTATACATTTATCTCATAAAAACGCATCAATTTTGTCTATGAAGGTATGTGGATGATACCACTACTTTTCTACATGATTATTGCTATTATTCAACGGTAAAAACACTACCACGGACTGTCCAGAAATATACTGCATACTATATTGACATAATATACTAGAGTAAACTACAGAAAATCATTTTGATATTGCAAATAATATGCATGTACGCAAAAAAGTAAGTTATACATATGTATACATGTGTATATATATATACAGATTTTGCATGGATACAACATGAAACGGTTACTCGATAGCCAATTTAGTCTGTACTCTGTAGTATAGAATTCATCATTCTATGTACGTAGAATATACATAATATTATACATCTACAATCTACATGCATGCCACATGTATTGTACATAGAATATTCCATCCATTGCCAGTGAATTCCTCTCAGAGAAACATTAACCATCTATTTCGAGCCGAAAACTTATACTATTAAATAAACAGCTTTGGGAAGGAATGGAATACAGTAGAATAAATACACAGCAGTCAAAACTGTTGACTCGGTCTCGACGTTGGCAGTTCAGTTGATACTTTGCAAAAGTATTCTCTGTCAATTTTAGAAATTACTTTTTGCAACTCCAACTCCAATCATCATTGCAACTAACAATCAATTTCACAAAGTCATGTTTGTCATGAAGTCAATAAATCTACTTTACCAGAGCTATATATTTCGATTTCTATTTATACAAACACAGACGGAGCATTATATTATGTAGCACAAAAGCGTGTAATATAAAACTTCCCAACACCTTTACGACTGTACCCAATTCCCTTCATCCCGTCTTTTATCCATTATTGATTTACTTTTTATTTATTTATTTTTTCGTTGTAACCTCTTGTAAAAGAAATGTCCATTTGGTGTAATGTAATTATTTTTTTAACATCCAGTTTATGCATTACGAATTATTATTATCAAGAATCAAGACGTTGTGATGTTCTGTGTACACTGAAATTAAATTCGATCGATTCATTCATGGGTAATTATTATACCACACACCAATACATAAATGCAAGTAAATAAGGCCAATTACACATGAAATAAGAATACAACATTAGTTTACGCATGTGCACATTACAATAAGGTAGTAAAATTATTATGTTGGTAAGTTTTACATGTTGAATTTTTTGTACCGGAGACTAGAACATCAAATTATAATGGATTTTTTAATGGTGTTTCGGTACTTGTTCACATCTTAAAATTAATGTATATGTGTCATACCGCGCCTTAGTCTGTACATATATATATACATGAAACGTCTCCAAAAATAAATGGTCCTCATACAATTAAACCATAGAAAAGAAAAATAAACTGTCAAACTCTTGTACAGCTAAGTTATGCTCTGTGCGGAATCCTTTCTATGTAATTGGAAAAAAAACTTATCCATCCTCGATTCTCATACATGATACACTACTTCTAGCTTCTAGAGAGTGAGGACAAGACAGAGAAAGAGTATAAAAGGACAAAGATGTAAAAAAAACGAGGCCTCTATCTTCAATCTCTAAAAATACCGAAACCTTTAATCTCCTATAGTTTTCATAGCTCTATCAGCATTGTGAATGGAGTTTAGTCTATTTATTTATTTATAACTGCATAAACATTAAACTCAAGTACATAGGACCATCCTATGTATTATGTATACTCAAATATACCGTTGTCGTTTACATTATTCTATTGTATTCTATATTCTATATGGATGCAACTATATATCCAATATCCAATCTCAGTGTTAAGTTTTTAAAGGAGTTAAATGTGTCTGTTATATAGTTAGATATTTTATGTATGATGTATAAGGCAGACTTAAGAGCTGTTGTATAGAAAGCGGAATCTAAACAGAATCAGTCTAAAGTTTTTATATATTTACAAAGTTCACGAGGAGAAACGTTCAACCCTGATAGCACCATTAAACGATGAGCGATAATTTAGTTTATAAAATTTTCATAATAGTCGGAGCATCAGGAGTCAAACAATACAAAGCTTTCAAGTGACGAGTGACAATTCAGTGTCTTTCTCTGTCTTTTTCACTGATTCTCAAATGTCCTCTCACTCTGATCATCAACATCATCATCACAATCATACGATGATTCTGATTAGTTCATTATATCTCATGTCATGAGCATGACGGCCATTAAAAGAGGGGCAATTATTATTTATCTGCTAGTGAATTTACATGTATTACTGATGGATTATTATTGCCAAAAGTAAAACTCATCCTCAACGTCAAATGTACGTAAGTGTGTACTTTCGACATCTGTATGTATATGTAAAACAAACAGGTCCTAAACCATGAAGAACCAAGAACTAACGCAACCAAGAACCAAGAAATAACGCAACAAGACAGTTCTTAGTATTACCAGTGTTGGTTCTACGAAAGGTGACTTATTCAAAAAAGATAAAACGGAATAATAATCTTATTGTGGATATAATAGAAGATAGATTGATTAGATGCACAATTTATAATGTAATGCAAATACACATGCACGGGTTTTTATTGTGTGTAAATCTTTTGTTGTACAGTGCTGATGTACATTTTATCTTCCGACAGACTCGCACAACAATTACGACTTTATCATGTTGATCAGTTAAAACAAAAGGAAGACATGCTCAAAACTGTAACAAACATGTACTTCTCATAGATATGAAATGAGATGCATGGAATATAATAATCCAAGCATGCATCAGAAACAAACATTAAACAGGAGAAAAAACACTATCCAATGTGATTTTTGGAGTTACTTAAAACCAGACTACAGTGAAGCTAGTGGAATTTAGTTTTAAAAATTTTCTTACGTGACCGACTGTTTTTGACATAAACTACACAAGGAAATAGGAACGCTGTAACAACAACATGGCTTCCTTAAACAACGATTACTGATTAATGTTTTAGTGACTGATCATTTCTGAATTTTTTGAAAAAAAATGTTACTTTATGATTTATGAATAAAAATCTATTGCTACATGGTTAAAACCCTTCATTTGAGTTCAAAAAAGGTACAAACAACAAACACTATTCAGATGGGTGATTTTCAAATTTAAACACGCTGCAATGAATGTATAATAGGTTAATAGATACTATATAATATTATGTATTACATGTACATTATATACATTATATATTAATGATCATATCAGGTTTATGAATGTTACATGCTTCTGAGCTTTCATGCCCAAAGCTCTGGTTGAAAAATTGTTTGTCTGCATTATCACTGAATTATAGTAAATAAAAAACTAAGACTAAAACTAAGTTGTGACTTGACGTAATCACCGTGTACATACAGAAAACGTACAAGAACACCAGAAATAATCTAGGAGTGATAAAAATCATCGTGATGAGAGAGATTATAATGCAGTATGTATATCACATAGTATAATATTCATTTATAATTTATATGCACTTCATTTTTACAAGAAACGGAGCTCTTCCCATCAGTCAGACAATAAAATAAAAATCTATTTCACACGAATAGTAACTCACTTCCCTTTTCTATCCGATACCCTTATACATGTACAAAGACAGTCCAACTTCCAACATCATAATGTACAAAATCAAATCAACGGAAACTAGTTTATTTAATATTATAGTGGTTCCCACGAGCTCCAAAGTGTACCTCAATGCTCGCATAATGTTTAACCCATATATAATGTACGTGGTTACCCAATAAGCAAACACAAACTATACAATTTATTTCTATATTTTATTCGCTTCAGTTCTGGTGTATATTTTGATATCATTATTTATTAAATAATACTTAGTCATTTCCTCTGGATTTGCATAAAAAAGCCTCGGGTAGTATGTACTGTGTACATATAACATGAGCAGTGCACCCAAATTATACAAAAAGCGAGAAGTTGTACGATTTATCATGTATAATATTAATGACATTCTACCCAATTATAAATGGTACTATTATGCATAAAAAAGACTAATACTTTAAATTTTTGAATATTTAACTGATTTCGATTGTTCTCTGTTCAAATTTACATCGTTATATGCAGAAGAAAAAGTTTTAAAACTTTTTGGATTTACACTATAAAAGGACTTTAAATTTTCTATCAACGCTAAACACAATACAAATAATTTAAGACTTTTGTTTTTAAGATCATATTTTGTAATGCTACAGAGTTAACATAATTGAGACTAAAACACGTTAAAAATTTGCAGAAAATCAAAGTTGATTGTGATTGTAATCTTATTATAATATCCATCGTATCGTAAATCGTAATATATATTATACAATATACAAGTGAATCACATCTGAAATGTGTGGTAATATTATTATGCTTTCCTCCATGTTTACATGAGACAACTCAAGGATAAATTTATTAACAAGTTAAGGAGCGTTAAATTAATCCCAATTTAATATACCACTTTTCTATCTGTATTTTACAGCTTGCATATTATATACATGTGTACATTTTAAATACTTTTGCATTCTGTATGTAGACTACATATAAGACCGATTTGTGTTAAAATATCCTGTAGTTGAGCATTTAAGACTGATCCTACTACATATTACATACATTTAACGTAAAAACAGAACTTAACAGAATTCCCTTTTTCTATTTTTTCTGATTTTTAAATAAAAATAAATTTACTTACAAAACAAGATACTGATTGACAATTTGTTACTGAAATTTTCAATGGAGTAAATAATACTAAATATACCCCAATGTATTAACAATGTATAGTGTATTTACGCTGAAATAGAGTTCATTGAACAATTATTGAGAATATCTCAAGGCGTGGTTAATTTTTATCAATGTAATAATAATAATCATTATTATAATAATTACAGTATTATCAAGTCTATAATATGCTGCACTGCGTAACTTGTACTTTATATTACATCACTGTAATATGTAACCTTTGCCTATGAAAAACTTAGAAGCTCTTGATCTGTCTACGTTTGTTCTTTACATGCCTGAGAGCTGAAAGGAATGAGTGGATCTTATGGTTTTGTAGCTTTTATATAATTACTTGGTAGTATAATAATAATATAATACATACATACTTACATGTGAGTGTATGTCTGTTGTTGTCGTTGTTCCGTATCAACGGAGTAGAATTGTACCATTTTGACAAACTCATGTTGAAAAATTCTGTACTTTATGTATCTAAAGGACTTGTGCTTTACTTTCAATGTTTTACAGTACCCTCTAACCTCTAATTGAAATCTAATTATTGTAATGCACGATATTTTACAAATCAAATCTAAAAATGTACATGTAAATTGTGCCTGTTCTCACTGCTGTACCTTATACTACAAATTAGACGCGTATATTATACATTATACATGTAGTTGTTCATAATGTAATATTATACTTTGTAAAGGTTGATTGTTCTGAACTTGCAGAACTTAATATGTATGTTTCTAACTTATCACAAATCACAATAAAAAAAATAAACCAAGGGTTAAGTTTGGTTTTTTGATTCCTTCCTTCGCAACATAATATTGTGACTATATTATGTTCACAGCATTATTTACCGTAAACGAATTTTAAAAAGTACAAACGATTGTCACTCTCAACCTTGCCACCAATTTTCTGATTTCAGATTTAAGTGTTCAAAATTGTTCATTGGTGGTAAAAAGAGAGAGAGAGAGATGGATAGAGACAGGGAAGGCATAGTAACACATGTTGCAAAATGTTGGCTTAGATGACTATACAACTTTTGTTCTTCGCCATCACCATGAACGCTTAATAAGATGGTTCAGAATGTCTATAATATTTTTTGCATGTCTAACAATATAATAACATGTCCATTTTCATGATAAGGGAGAATTTTCATGACTACACACTATACACATTAGATGTTAAACTTTTTGACAATTTTGACAGACTCAACAACAATACCACATGAAAACATCAGCTCCTTGATTCGGAAAACTATTGTAAATAAAACTATACTTGGGGAATCAGAGGATTGTTATATATGCCTAAAAATCGCCCCATAGGACATATATCAGCCATTACAAGGACTATCAGGCAAGTGTGTAAATCGATGTCTGGAAATGAATTTTTGATATGATAACCATGTAGGTATGGACAAATAAAAAATACAAGTTCTCTTAGAATTTTCAATTTCCCCTCCTACTCGTG
>JAQGBH010003939.1:0-18321 GCA_034698265.1 Sminthurinus aureus | reverse complement strand
AGTTTCACCTCCAAATCTCAAAATAATTTTATGAATTTTTTATTTCAAAAACCACAGGTCTAAAATAAATTTCCTCATGTACACTTCTCATTTCTATTCATAGCACTGCTCAAATACATTGTACGTACGTTCATGCACAAACAAATAGAGAAATACTAGTAAAACTATAATGGAATAAAATACTTTGTTCTCTACCCTATAATTTTATATTCTGTGTTATATACTTACAAGATTATTGATTATAGATTAAAGATATTTGCGTTATATTATAATATATTATATATACATAGTTTTTTCTTCTGACAGAACGGAGACACTAGGAAGCCGGTAGTCATAAAGTTTTAATCTATATTCGGTCTTCCAGCTGAGACGTAAATGCTTCACAGCAGCTTATTCTACAAATGCGTTACATATTATGTAGAATAAGTAGTATTTTATGAAGCATTTTGTATCTTTTGTTCATAATAAATTTGGAATTTTACATTGCACATGTATCAAAGTTGCTCATTATAATAATAAATGATAATTTCTATGCTTGGTTGTGTGAAGAACAAGAATTGTAGAATAAGTCCTACATCTACAATTGTACTTGGCCGTTATAAGTAAATAGTGAGTTCAAAAATGTCAGTGTAGGCATACCGAAAAGGGAATCAAAATATGCAGTCAATCATTAATTACATTTGATATTTTGTATTTATAAGGTTATTTGAAAAGACAACTGCATGATGTATTTCAGTAACAAGTTGTAATTATTGAGTAATGTAGCTGTATCTCATGAAGGAATGTGCTCTAGTTTTAGCATGCGTTTTTTTGTGTACGTGAGAACAACATGGTTTATTTACTCAGGTTCTATATGAAAAGGACATAATAATATATTATAGATAGTGCATGTGAATGGATGATAAGGCAATTGTAGGGAAAGGTTTGATGAGATAAGTGTAGAATAGCCGTTTTCCACATGCATAATATATTATTGTATGTATATAGTAAACTCGACTTTTTTGTTATTCAACTACCGGTTTAGGTGGTAAAGGCAAGAAGGGAAAATGCAGCCCATTTGCTTCCTCCAATGAAGATACGTTATGAAGTATATGAACCCTCGCAAAATATCCCTGAGTCTTGTTTATTACGTCAAGAA
Source organism: Sminthurinus aureus (assembly GCA_034698265.1). Classification (NCBI taxonomy): domain Eukaryota; kingdom Metazoa; phylum Arthropoda; class Collembola; order Symphypleona; family Katiannidae; genus Sminthurinus; species Sminthurinus aureus. The sequence goes on along the minus strand of JAQGBH010003939.1, from coordinate 17,183 downwards.
GAGATTTTCAACATTCTGAAAAACGAGGGACTAGAAGTCACATCAAAATTTCACACATATTCATTCCCTCGTCATTCTTGGGTAGATGCTCACATGCAATCAAACAGTACAACAGACCTCAACTCTATCAGCATGGAGGTAAAAATAGTTTAATGTTTTCTTATTTGAATTGTGTATTTTTACAGTCATCAAACATGGCTTGAAACATATCTGTATTCAAAGGATCATCAGTGAATTAAATTTTACCAAATCTTTTCTTTAAATTTACTAGGTTGATTCTGGAGCTTCCACACCTATCGGATCTCGAAAGGTCTTTAATTTAAAAACTAAATAAATACAATATAGAAATTATTGCACTAATTTATACTTGAGTATAATATATTATAGTAAATAGTAATACGTAGCTCTGAGCCAAAAGATAGGCATGATTGTATATTATATATAATTGAATAATTATTAACACAATTCAATCATATTGACGTCGATTTTTTTCTGTAATGACTCATAAATGTGACAAAATTATTTTAGATGAAGCCTGATCGTGATGAAGAAATGACAGTGGATAATTTCAAACGTCTCCTAAATGACTCGTCTGACATTCGTAAAGACATTGAAGATAAAAAGAGGAAAGAACTGACTCATGCTTTTAAAACAGCTAATTTTGAGGATTTAGTAGCTAAAGCAGCCGCCAAGGTATTATAAAAAAAAGTGTTCTATTTATAATATTTTAACGTAGTATCATGTTTTCGATTCTAGATTCTACATACTAATATTTATCTACAATCTACGTGTCTTGTATTATTGCATACATGTGGAACAATGAATTTAAAGCTAGTTAAATATTTGTTGTTTTCAGAGTGGAAACTTACAGAATAAATTAACGGAAATATTTACTAAAGCATCTTCGAATACCACGGAAGCCAATCGTATTAGTGGTAACTCGCCTTATATACGAAATAAAATCCAATTTCCTCAAATGTTTGATCTTTAGGGACTTTAGATTGAATCATTCAAAGAAAATATCTGCTACAAAATAAATCTATATATTATAATATATACTGTTATTAGTACATCATCTTCGAATTCTCACCTCATCGTTGATAGTACTGGATTACTTGATCGATTGTTAAACAAATATGCCGTAGATAGTACATAAAAATCACTGTTAGAAAGTTATGAAAGTATATATATTATAATATATTATATTATTACAAACAAATGTTATGCGTGCGTGTGTGTGTGTTACACAATTATAAAATTGTTATTGTGTAAGTTTTTAATGACATAATACTGATTCTGAAAAATATCTTCAAAGCGTATTTAATTATTTAAATATTCAAATGAATGGGAAGAACAATAAGAAACCTATAATCGGGTGACTTTACGTTGTGTTTAATTTTTAAATCAGGCAAATGATATAATATTATATGATATGCTACTGTATCTATTAAAACTCAAGAATAATGATAACTATCATGTGATGATAATAATCCTTGTAGCTTAAATATCTAAATATGCATACTAAAAAGAATATGATATAATATTCATGTGAAATATTATTATTATTATTATGTAAAATAATGTAGTGGACAACTAGAAAATAAATCACGTAAAGAAACTATAAAAAATAGTATATATACATGTTAGAGATTAGAATGAATATGTCTACATATTCTATATTATTATGATAATAACATTGAATGCATTATTTTGCCTTAAAAACTTGGTTTACTTTTAATGAGGTTGAAACGGGAAAACTATTAAAGTTATAAATTAATTCTTATCTATTTAAAATATCAAATATCCTTACTAAAGGTTTTATAAAGTACTAATAGATTCCACCTTTGTTCAAAATAGTACATTATATTATTTATATTATATGTATTATGCATTACACAGAGAACTTTTTGTTCGCATGTCAAAGTATATTAAAATGGAGTACTAAATTTATGATGAGGGATGGTGATATTCAATATGGAATCATCATACTATAGTATTATAAAATCCTCAAAACACAAATTGTACAGGTTAAAATTATATGCTCATCAATGGGAGATTGTTATTTTACAAAAACAAACAAACGTTACATGGCATTCTATCGTAAAATTTCCTATCTATCCATCTAGATCATGAAACGTATTCAGATCTATAGCGTTCACTTTCAGTATAATATAATACTATACAAAATGTAATTATACAATGTAAAAACTTGAAACAATCCTAGTATATCATTCTGTTACATCTGTATAATATTATATCCTTTACTCCTTGTTATTATTATGTATATATTTTTTCTTAGAAAGAAATGTGACGTACCTGATGACCAAAAATGATCAATAAAATCTCAATAACAATAATAATACTTTCTTTTTTCTTTTAATAACTTAAATTAATTACTTTTATTCATTGTCCAGCAAAGAAACTAAAACAACTTACTTACATCGCATATCGTATAACATGTAGATTATCTACAGTAGATATAAACTCGCGTACATATTATATGAATACACAGCAATTCATGTTGTCGAAAAACAAACTATGTACTACTAGTTGCATTCTCAATACTATAAACTATAATCTGTAATACTATGTATTTGTTTGTTCATTAAATAGGATCATAAATAATACTTATAAGAGTTTTATGTCACATTAGAGTAATCTATGTTTCAAATTTGCATATCAGAATGTAAATATGGTGCATAAAATCATTTGTTCAGTAGAGTATTCGAAAGAAACATTATGCAAAACATAGGGCTAAACTATCGTAAATCATAACAGTAACTTATTTTAACAAATTAGTTTATAATTTATAACAAGTAACCATAAATAATAATAAAACCAAAAAAACTGTCATGAGAGTAAAAAAAATAAATTAATCAGTCTTCAAGCTTGTCGCTTTCGCTTCGGTGCCGAAGTACGAAATTCAAGAGTACTTGCATTTGAATTGGGTGTAGTCTCACCAGTAGTACTGAAACTGAGACCGCTACTTAGGGGGGTTGAGGGAACACTGCTATCGTTTTCTCCTGATCTGGGTACAAATTCTTTTGCATCATGTGTCGAGATTTTCTGGACGTATGATTTCTGTGGAAAAGAAAACAAAAAAAAAAAGATATTGAATTCAAAAAGTATTCATGAACATTGGAATAAGGACTATATATTATTAGATCAATAAGATCAAAGATCTATTACTTGATAAGGAATTTTACACAAAAGTTAAAGCTATTCAACTTACGTTATGAGCAAACGCCACACCAAAACAGCTCATTGCATATTCCAAAAATTCTTGACGATGAGTTGTACAAATAAATTGAGCATCAGCAGACATTTCAACAATAACACGAGCAACAGCATCTCTGTGATCTGGATCCAAAGCATGGTCAACCTTCATACATGGGAAAATTTGGGAAAATTAGGAAACGAAATTATAATCTCATTAAATTTTGTTATTATTATTGTGTAATATACGGGTTTATTTTTATTAAATATTTTTTTGTTTTACTGAAAACTTTAGGATAATAGTTCAAATTATTATACCTCATCAAACAAATATACTGGAACTGGATCTACTTTTTGGATGGCTAGAATAAGAGCTAAAGCAATTAAGGATTTTTGTCCTCCAGAGTAATTTTCAATATTTTGTGTATCATTAACAGTTTGGCTAGTAAAACTAACACAAAGTTTTACCCCTGTGAGATCATTGTCAGTTATACCGGAATTATCATCTATCTAAATATATAAACAAACAACACCATTTTTTATTTATATTATACATCTCCATACTATCTCTTACGTTTAGAGTATAAAATCAAATGAATCATACAAAAGTTAAATAAATGACATAAAATACTAAATGAGTAAACTATAATAACATGGCACAACAATATAATACATATGTATTTACCTGACTGATATCTACTAACTGCATATCTGGACCATAAGGAATCAATTCACCAAGACCATTTGGAATTAGTTGTTTAAAAACATCACTGAAACTTTTCTGCAACTTTCCAAAGTACTGGATGATTTTGTTTGACTTCTCAACTTCCAAATGTGTAAATAGCTCCTTTAATTTTTCATTTCTGTAACAAAAAACAGAAACAAAATTTCAAAATTATTTATTTACATTTCGACATTAAAGTATAAAGGTTTTTTTTTTATCAGCAACGGCTATTATTTAACAAATAATAAATAATAATAATAATTGCGATATGATCATGTAAAATAACAAATACTTACGATTCTTTTAGTTTGTTCATTTTTTCAACAAGTATATCATGTTTCTTGACAAGTTCATCATATTCAACTAAATTTACTCTACTAATATTCTTATACTTTGCCAATTTTTTTGTAATGGAAGTTAAACTACGATGTAGTTGTGGAATATCTAACGACTTGTATTTGGGGACTTCAGGAGGAAGAGTAGTCGCCGTTTTTTGTTGCTCTCTATATTTTATTAACTTTTCTTGTTCACATTTTAATTTTTGTTCTAATATCATGGTTTCTGGATTTCCACTAGATACTTCAATGTGTAATTTTTTTTCATCATCCAAGTAGTCGGAAATTTTTGTTTTCAGTTCTTGAATTTCTTTTTGTAATACTGGGTACTTTTCTGAAATTTGCTGTTGTTGTCCTTTATGTTCCACCATTTCAACTTCTAAATGCTCAATTTCTTTTTTCAATTGTTGGATTTTGTTATCAACTATTTCAGGGATGACTAATCGCTCCGAAAGTGGTTGAGAAATGGATTTCTCATGTCTATCAATTTCAAGTTGAAGGCAGTTTATTTCTTTTTCTTTATACAATCTGTTGTTCATAGCTGTCTTTAAGTTAAGACCAAAATCCTTTGCTTCTTTCTTGAGTTTTTGAACTTCCTTCAAGTCTGAATCTGTAGCAGGTATGAAAGAACGTTTTGATATGGTCTTAAGGATATCACGTTTTTCTTGTACTTCCAAGAGATTTGTTTTAATAACAGAGAAATCAGTTTGTAACATCAATATTGACTGTGAAATGTGTTTTACTGCTGATTTCATATGATCTTCATTAGAATTTTTAAATAGAGTTTCTATTCTTAATTTTTTTCCTTTAAGCTTTTGAATCATTCCTTCAACATTTATTTTTTGGTTTTCCTTTTCTAGCTGTTGTTTTCGGAGTTCTTCCACCGCTCGTTTCCGGATCTCATTTGATTTTTGATTTTTTTTCAGTGAGGCATATAATTTTATTTTTGAAGAATCCAAATTGATATACCCTCCAGTGATGACACCATTACTCTTAAATTTATGCCCTTCCATAGTCACACAAGTCATTTTGTATTTTTTTGCTAGTGAATTTGCTGCTGAGTTTTCTTTACATATGAGAGTTTTTCCAAAAATAAATTGAAGTGCAGGTACAACCTCAGAACTCTTAGCTTGAATGTATTCAAAAAGGTGTGCGACATGTCTGGAATCTTCTGGTTCAATATCCTTTGATGTAGTTATAGGTTGTATTTTATCCAAAGGAATAAAATGAACTTCTCCTGATAATTTCCTTTTATTGAATTCAGCCATCAATACTTGTCCAGTCTTTAAATCTTTCACTACATGATACATTAGACGTGGTCCTGCTGTAACTTCAATAACTGTACACATATGATCATCACAAGCAATATTTTCTAGAATTGTTCCATAGTAGTTGAGAGTAATTTCCTTCTCAACCTCACTTCCATTTGTAAAATCTTTAATTATCTGTTTGATTCCCATGTCTGCTTGAAAATTTACACGACCAATCACTTTTTGGAAGCTTTCCTTCAACTTTTCTTCCTCTTCTAATTTTATTTGTAGTCCATCAGTATGATGATTTTCTTTTTTCCATAACTCTGATTGTTCTTGATTCAATTTCTGTAAGGATTGTTTCTCATTTTGGATTTTTTCACTATAATTTTTATGTTCGTTTTTTAATTGTTCAACTCTTTGTTTTTCATTCTCATATAGATCTTTGGATTCAGCCAATTGCTGTTCTCGTTCTTTTAAATTGATTTCAGCAGTATTATATTTACCTAAATAACTTTTATGGAGCTTAGAAACCATTTCATCTTCTTCCTTCAACCATTGATCTCGCTTGACTTGGGTTGTAAAAACATGAAATTTTTCAAGTATTTTTCGTTTAATATCTTTCCGGATGAACAATTTTTTACTTTTTTCTTCTTCATTCTGAAGGTTTTTCAATTCTTCAATCAGACTTTGTGATTTTAGTCTTTTTTCTTGTAGTTGCTCTTCATTTTTTGAACCATCAAATGATTTGAAGTGTTCTTGCTCAGCTTCAAGACGTTTTAATTTTCCAGTCTTATTTTCTAATTTTTTTACCATATCTAGAATCCCTCCACCAACTTTTGTTTTATAAAGACCAAGCCGAATTAATAAAGATTCCTTTTCTTGAACTTTTTTATTTGATTCAATAATCATTTTTTCAATTTCCCGAAGTTGTTTCATTTTTGGAATGATGATTTCTCCCCATTTTAGTTTACAGTTTTCAATTTTTTGTGTCAATTTTTGAATTTTACGTTGAATAGTTTCTTCTTCTTTTGTTCTTATAAGATATGCAACATATCTTTGCTCTTTGTCCAAAGTACTTGCGATTTCTATTCCTTCCTGTTCTTTTTTCAATTCTTCCATTCTTTCATGTACTGACACAAACAACTTTTCAATTTCTTCATTAATAACTTTTAATTCTTTGACCAATTTGTCTGTCTTCCTACGATTCTGTTCATATATATTAACACCAGCTACTTGTTTTAGAAGATCATAACGTGCTTCATCAGTAGCAAGTGCCATGGTAGAAATTTTACCTTGTTTTAGTATAAAATAAGGATTATTAAAACCAGCAGTTTGTAGAAATGTTTTTACTTCTTTTACTTCTTTGCCATTTATTCGAAGAACATCCTTTTTCAATCCAAAAACTCTACGAAATTTAACTTGATCAGCTTCCACCTAATGTTTTATTTAAATTGGTACACATTACATTATAATTTATTGTATAGATAATTTCATACAAATACGTTACCTAATAATAATATTTAAGTAAACTTGAATCAGCTCTTTATGTTTAACTTAATGTTTATAAAATACAACTCAGGTAACAATTTTTTTATCATTATAATATGATTAATATTTATAAAAATTATAATTAACAAAAATATACATGGCATACCGGCAATTTTCTATCCCGATTATCAAATTCAATCTCAACATATGATGGTTCTCTTCCATTCTCTTGCCCGTTGTACAAAAGATCTCTCTTAGCTTGGGCTGACAACCTTCCATATTCTTCCGTTAGAGCAAACTGAATAGCTAAATTAAATAAAGATACAAAAATTTAATCTTTACAAGCACAAGTCTATTAATAATTAACACTTTTATTATGTACATCACAGGTCTATTAATTAACACTTTTATTATGTACATCACTTGTATAAGTTTAAGGTGCAATAAAAGTAATACATTGTATCAAATACACATAATAATATATCATCCATGATTACATTTGTGTACCGAAACAACAACAAAAAATTATTGTAAAATACAATAATAATTAATTATTATTTTTGAAAAATTAAAAATTTGTGCATTAAAATGATATCATAATAATTATTATTATTACCTGCGATTATATTACTCTTTCCTGATCCATTTAAACCAACTATTTATTTTTAAAATAAAACAAATATAAGAGACAAAATAAAATTTTCATTGATTCTTTTTACAATGTAATGTTTACATAATTTATTATATTATGATTAAAAACTAAAAACTGTCTTCATCTATGAAGCTTTCTCCATATATACCCAGGTAAATATGTTTACATGTATATATTTGTAAAAAAACCTTACAATTTGAAAAGACACATGTAATATGAATGTACTTAATATTATATTATAATTGATGTACTTACCAATTGCATTCATCCCCGATGATAACTCAATTTTCGTCACATCTTTATAACTCTTGAATCCACTAATTGATACCTAAAAAACAGACATCAAACATATATATGAGACAACTTTGATCAAAATTTAACATTGCAAATTCGAAAAAAAACGACAATAATTACAGATTATATTCATAAGCATTATGTCATGTTTCATAATACTATTTATTACTCTTAACTTTGCCCAAACTCTAATCTCTAATCTGCTTTTTATGTACAATTAAAAAAACGAAGAAACTTGACAAAGTCACAAAATTTATACAAACCATTATATTTCGAAAAGTAAAACTTACCGTTTTAATTAACATTTTGATAGGGGTATTATTAGCTCCTAGCTGTCACTAAAGCACCACTAAGATATATAATATAATTATAATTATATATTATAATGATAGAACAATAATAATTGTTGAATACTTTTTAGCTGTCAACTGCCAACTGTCAAAATCAGAAATGAGAAATGAGCTGCAAAAAAACCGTCTGTCTACTCTCCAACGCCTTAGGCCTTAGATTTCTTTCAATTCACCTTGCTCAAGGTGAAAGTGTGAATGAACTCTACACACATTATGGCATAGAGTACAGAATAATTAATAATTATCGTTTTATAACACTTATAAATCGAGGCAAATTGTGGACACAACATCTTCAGGTATGGTATAAACATTGTAGAATTTTGTTGTTATAATAATTATTGTTATGTTTTTGGTTAGTTCACAATTTCGTTTTGTGGATTGCGTTTATTGTTTGTTATAATATTATTATCATAGTATATCTTTAATGCTTAATGATTAAAGTTTAATCTATAGTGAGATTAAGCGAGAAAAGTGTACAAAATAAAATATTAATTAAACTGCTAATTAGTTACAAGCTATAGTATAAATATGTAGTCATGTGGGACATCCATTAGACTTTGACTGGTGATTCTTGTCACCTGAGATCAAATGTGATTTTTACTCCAACAAAATATTTATATTTATATTTTATCAACTTCATTCAAATAATATTATGGACATAATAAAAAAGTTGAAAACTCAGTTTCCATTGGCATGTCTTCACATAATAATAATATAATATTATCATCATCTTTGGAGGTGAATATTTTTTTTTACAAGAAGTTGTTTTGTGAGAATGATTCATTGGGAATCTTCAATATATTCATCTACTGTATGAGTCATAAACTTGTACCCAGTAAACAGTGAATGCTGTCTATAAGGATAATTATTGTAAACTGTAAGTAGAGTATACTTTAGTTTCTTAGTACAATACAAAAAACTTGCCGTCGAATTATGAACGTGTGAACAGGAAACATAGTAAGATGAGTATCATATTAGTATGCATTTAGTAAAATAAATATTGTATGCATATATTTAGTGTAGTCAGTAATTAAAGTGTGTACTATACTATGTATTATATCTATTACTGCATGACATACTGCAAACACATGTCTGAAAATGATTTCTGATACTTTTTACTTTTGTCTCTTTAATTTGTTCTTGCATGACATTTTATATTGAAGCATAGCCTTTTAAGTAACTTTTACTATAACATAATATTGTATGGTACTATCAACTGTACATTATCGTTGTAAATTTCAAACCACTGACAATATTTAATTTACTGTGTATATATTATATTGTTTCAGTTCTGGAGTTGGTACTATTTAAAGTCACATGGAATATTCTCCATTTTACTAAAGACTATTCTTATTGTGTCTACTGGTTTTATGTCAGATGCATACATATGCATGTATATTATGATGTACAATACGCACAATTATTCCTTGACGAGTCTCATATACTTGAGTGTATTTTCAGTTTTTGGAGTGAGCCAGAAGAATTTTTTAATGACTCTCTCGCTCTCGCCAGCTCCGTATTTCTAAGTCTTTTTTACACTACTGTTCTTCTTTTTCGGATTTTGGTTCTGTTCTGATCCTATATTTAGATTTCAATACAGGCATCTCTTCCTTGTAACCTCTTTGTATCCTACTTACTTTTTTATGTATCTACGTACTTACAGTACTAGACTATACATACACATGCTCTTTTTATTTGACTTGAACTCTGTTGAAATGGTATTCATAATATAATATATAGTGTATAGCTAACAGCTAACAGCATACTACATTATTAGGTACATATCTAAATGCATTACATTTAGTTTTAGTTTTTTGCATATTTATGAGAAAATATTCCTTGTGTGAATTCTGTTTTATGTATTATCGTGATATAGGGTATCCGAGTTGATTATTCATAGCTAGAAGTATATTATATTTACTAAAAAGAAGAATACACAGTGTAATACTCATATATACTCATATACACATTTTATACACCCTTGTATATTTAAGTATAATATATTATTATTAGAAAAGGTTAATAACAAACATTTTCAACGAAATATTTTTGCTAGCTTTTCTTTCATTCACCCCTAAAATATTTTCTATTGCATAATACTAGAAGTACGTATAGTAATTAAAAAGCTTGAATTTGATTAAATCTTATATTATTACAGAAGTTTTATTGTTCAAGGGCAATACGTATATCTAAGGAGAAATCCAGTTATGTGTAATAATCATAATACGTAATAATAATAAATAAATGTCTAGAAAATTGAATCGTCGACCAGTAAAACGATAATAATAATAATATTTGATATTGTGATAAAAAACATAACAATAGCATACATCATACATTATCATACTACGTTTAAGTAATACTTTACGTTCGACAGGTCGGGACTTGTTCTCGGAATATTATGATGATATTACGTAATCGGAACGTTCTCTCACAATCTCTGTTCATCTTATTACTATTGTTGTAGCTAGCTAAAAGTACATAGTATACATCTAGTCAATCTACGTAAGACGTAAGTATTACGTACAAAATATACACACTACACACACACACACACGTTTACTTTCTCGTATAAGATAGAAGAAGAAGACGACGGCGAAGAACTTGTGAAGACAGGATTGCAAAATGAGATCATCCCGTATATCCCGTAAGTACAGAATGTAAAATACGGATTCTTCAGTGTCCCTGACTTTTTTTAGTCTGCTTGCTGTTTTTATCTTGTGAGTAAAACACAGACATTTTATTCTTCCGTTTTGTCTTTGCAAATTTTTCTTCTATCTCTGTTCTCCTTTCTCTCTCTCTAAATATAACACTATTATTATACTATTATTTTTTAACCAAGTATTTATTTAATCCACACACTACACAGTAACAATAATAATTTGATTAATATTACTATTGAATAGTGCATTATTAAGCATTTACTTAAACTTCTTCTATACATATTAGGACAATAGTATTAGATTTTGTCCATGGCATTGATCCAGTATAGTATATCAATCACTACGTGTTTCATAAATAACAAAATAATTAATTTTATACATCCTGACGATCGACATTATATTACATTATGTAAACAACAATAATACATATTTATATACATTCATCCAAGCATAAAAAAGTGTTGGTCTACTGTTGGATTTCCTTTTAAATACGTATCAGCTATATAATATATATTATACTAATTGTTATTGAATGTCTATTTAAAATTTTATTTATTGTAAAAACGTTTTGATAAAATCTAAAACGTAACGATTGTATAGAAAAATAAAATGGTGCGCGTATACCTCTCTTCACCCCCAACTGTATAGTATAAAAGTACTCATACCTAAAAAGTACTGATTCATATTATATTTACAGTAAAAGTAGTTTTAAGCTGTGCTTAAATATATATAAAAAGAATATTATTTTTTATATAAAAACCAATCAATAAGAAGTCACAATTACGTACACATTAAAAAAATATTCTAAAATTTTAACATATTTTCAAAAGACTGTGGTCTTAATTTAATCATTGTTATATTATATCTTCACAAATAACTCTCTGACCAGAAACTGTCTCATCGATACGTAAGTAAAAAGTATTTTGTCGATTGTTGATATTTACTACACAAAATACATGTAATAATAATATAAAATATAATACTTGTAAAAGTACTCAGTGGTCCAACGTTTTCCAGCTTTCTCTTTTGTACTATTTCACTGCCAACAATAATAATTACCAATAATATATTACCAAGATACAAAAAAAAACTTTACAAGTACTTAAATTCTTTACGTGAAATATGAATGCCTTTACAAAACTTCAGTTTCATCAATTTTTATTCACTATATTTACTACTTAATATTTCTAATACTACTGTGAGTTTAAGATAGATATATGTATGTCTATAAACACTAAGCACCTCTACTGATTATTAAGCCTAAAAATACATCTGTGTATAAAAAAAATACTAAAAAAAACATACATATCTAAAAATGTATAGGCGAAGAGGTTCTACAGAAGAAGAAATCAGTGGTTTTGACGTCACATCAGTAATGGATAAAGGTGGTGGTTTTCAAAAATGTTACTCTGAGGAGCCCCCAGCAATGGTCAAACGGGAAAGGAAAAAGTCCTTTTCGTCATTTTTTAGTAATTTATTTAGTAGTAATAAAATTCCAGAAAATCGGAGTAGTTCACAAAGTTCAATTGAGAGTGTGAATACAACATTGAGTACAAACAGTTTTTCATTTGTAAATCCACGTAAATATAAAGGTAAACAAAATAAGGGTAAAAGAATCCCTTTGAAAGATGATACACTTGATAGACTACAACAACAACACCAGCCAACAAAACAACCAAGAAAAAAAATAGGTACATTAACACGGATTGGTATGAAAATTGGACTTAAATCTAAATATAATTTACAATCTTGTGAGTCCCTACATAATTTAAATTATTTAGAAACTGTACTACCAACAACAACCATCAATTCTCCAACTGGAACTTTAAATAATACTCTAAATAGAAAAAAAAGAAGAGCCCCTTCTGTACCACCACCATCATCACTAAATCCCACATCACCTCCATGTCCACAACCTTCTACCAGTTTTGATAAAAATCATAGCAGCACTAATGATAAGAGTAGGGAAGTGGTAGCTAGCTGTTCAAAAACTACAATAAATAATAATGAACCAAAACAATCTTCATCATCATCATCAACTTCCATTTCAACTGAAAAAGGAAATATTCCTTCTACAAGTAATAGTAGTAGTGGTAGTAGTAGAGATAATAATGAAAACAATAATCATAATCATAATAATAATCATTGTGTTCAACAGCAACAGCAACAACAAAAGCAACCATTACCACCGACACCATTCAAAATTACTAGTAAAAAATTACATAGACGTTGTGTTAGTGAAGGTTCCTCCCCATCATCATCATTACATTTGAATTCAAATACAATGACAAATACACTTAGAACAAAAAACCATGTTCCAGGGAAAAGAAAAGCTCCACAAGCTCCAAAATTAAAGAAACCATACAATCCATTTGAAGACGATGAGGAGGAAGAAGAAGAACAAGAAGAAGAAGTTGTTGCTCTTGTCAAAGAAGAAGGAAAAAAGAATGAAAAATGTAAAACAACTACATCAACAGGTACTTCCGTTTATACTACTACCAATAATAATAATAATAATTCCACATCATATTCTCCAACAACAACGGCTGTCAGTAGTAATTCAAATACTCCACTCCATTTATCAAAAAATTTAAAACCAGTGACTTTGCCTAATGTACCATCAACGTCTTCTTCTACTTCTGCCACAACGCATGCATTATTGCTTACTGGTTCCAGTAATGGTGTTAATGAGAATCGTCCTCGTATAAATGAATCTAATAATAAGAGTGATAAAAATGGTACTACTACTACTCAACATATAAATCCAGAAGTTAAAGTTTTAGTACCACCTATTTCACGTAAATCTGAAACAACCAAATCAACAACAACAGCATCTTCCACTAATAATCCTGGAAATACATCCAACTCCTCACAGTCAACTGTAATAACTAATACTAATATTACTGATGATGACCAAGATGAAGAAACAGTACAGAATTTACTAAATGATGAACAAGAGCTTCAACGATCTAGAGATATTACCATGGGTGGTACAGATAATAATCATCATATTATTACTATAATTCCACCACAAATAGTTGACGAAACTCGTAGAGAATTAGATATTTTAATGAATGCATCCAATATTAATAATCGTAATAGTCATCACCATCATCAGAGTGAAATAAATGATGAACAAGCTAGGCTTCAATTATTAGAATTAAAAAGAGAAGCAGACAAATCTCCATTAATGTTTCTACATCGAAAATCTAAAATTGGAAAAGAAAATTATTTCAATTTTAATGGAATAACCAATAATAATAATAATTCTCTCACACCATCACCACAACCAATTTCTTCACCATTAACTTTTGATGACACGTTACCCAATTGTTCAACATCCACACATAATAATAATAATAGTATTAGTAGTAATAGTTTACTTTTCCCTACACCTTCTACATCTCCTTTGCCATCATCACCTACGAAAATTACACCAAGGCCATGGTATAAAAGAAGTACTAGTTCATCATCTCCAAAGAAAACTACGAAACAACTAATAAAACCAGTATCTTGTATGACAAAATTTTCGGATATTGATCGTGAAGCTGCACGAATAATTGCTGAAAATAAACGACGTTCAGCTGAACAAGCATATAATGAAACAGCTCGAGAACTTATTACTATGTTTAATGATAGTTTTAGTCGATCACAAATATCACCATCATCAATGGATCAAGTAGAAAATGCTGCAAACGAATCTAGTGAAAATAATAATAATAATAATAATCATGATAGTACTCTCAATCCTACTACTAGTGATGGTTCATTATCATCATCATCTTCATTAGTAATACATGATATACCCAATATACATCCGACACCATCAACAGCAATAGCTACTGCTACTAGCAGTAATAATTCTATTAGAGAATCAAGTGTACCAACCCAGCCTCTTCAAAGTAATCCAACTAGCTCTTCATCAATGAGAACAACTGCAACAGCAACAGTTCCTACTTGTTCTTCAACTTTAACAAATACTAGTACTTTTAATACTACTACTACTACTACTACTACAACTACAAAACCAACGTCTATAGTTTCTCCTACAACAAAACAAATGAGTAGTACTTCTATTGTCAATACTACCAATATTAATTCTGCAATAAATTCAAGTATTACTAACAAAAATAATGCATCAATTAAAGAACCTCAGACTACAACACAGAATAATAATAACAATAACATGAAAGTTGGAATCAATCGTGGAACTACTACTACTACTTCTACAGCAACAACAGTAGCCTCAACCTCTTCATCACCATCATCATATACATCAATATTTTCTAGTTCTCCGTTTGGTATTAAAAAGAATGATTGGAATTGTCCGAGATGTACTTTGAAAAATTTACATTGGAGATCTTCATGTGAAGCATGTTATTTTAAAGTTGATTCTTCAGTACATAAAATATCCTCTACTTTTGAAAATAAAACAACAGAAACTGTAATACCTTCTGTATCATCGTCATCATCATCGTCTTTTAAGTCATTACCTTCTACTTCTTCCACTAGTACAAATCCTATCGTAACAAATAAAACAATAATTATGCCACCAGCAATAAGAGTAAATGAAGAGAGGAAAGAAGGAAAGGAAAAAATAATTATACCCCCATGTGAAAATTTCTTGAGTCAACTACCATCAAAGGATACATTGGGGAAAAAACGAAAACTACATGATAATCATAAAGATGATCTACAGGGCAAAGGGATAAATGGAGAAGAATTGGATATAATCAAATTACGTCAAGCTCGTTTAGCATTTTTTGAAAAGAATAGTATTAATCCCAATGAAATTGAAGATTATTATTTACAAACATCCTCCTCCTCATCATCATCTACTGCTGCTATTGCTCTACAACAACAGCAAAACAAAACAGAAACACTACAACAACAACTAAAACAGCAGCAGAAAATCGAGTCAAATAATTTAACTGATGTTAAAATTATAAATGACTCTACTTGTTGTGCATCAACAAAAACTACCAGTACTATGGCAAAAGGTACAAATAGTAGTAGTAGTAGTATTGAAATTGAACAAAAACTGGAAAATAAACAATTAAATGTATTTTCTGATAATGAAGATGATTCTATTGATGCATTGTTACAAATACCAAATATTAAATCTATTCAGACTCGTAATAACCATAATCATAATAATAATAGGGAAAATCCTACAAGCTCTAATGAATGCAATGAAAATAAAATTATTGATATAAATGAAACTAACCCAAATATACCAAATTTTACAGGAACAAAAAATTGGAATCCTTTACATACAATGAGTCGATTTCGTCCAATGCTTGAGTCAATAGTAGAAAGTGACATTTATTTAAGAATGGATCCAATTTATGAAAATTTAAAATTTAACCAAAATCAACAATCATTTCCTTCTCCTACAAGTCAAAATAATAATAATATCAATAATATATCTACTGAACATAATAATAAATCTAATACTAATTGTACTATCCCTATTATTAGAGATATTAATACTTACCATGTAAACCAACCTTCGACCAACACATTTATGCAAATGCATGCTCATACATTTCCTAATTTTTCACCCACTGAAAATAACGACGATAGTAACTATTATACCAATAATAATAATAGCAATTCCTCATGTTCTTCAGAATACGAATCTTCTTCAGCAGTTACTAATTGTTGTAGTAGTGATTTCTCAATGGATGGAAAAAATCGACAACCATCTCGACGTCACAGTAGTCATCATCATAAATATTATACTCGTGAAGTGCTGGAAGATGGTCGCCGTGAAAGTGAAGATAGGAAATTAACTCTTGAAGATTACCAACGTTTAGGAGCTATTCCTAAGAATTTCTTCAGTTCTAAAGATGAAGAATATCCAATGGATGACAAGAATGATGGTAGTAGTACCAGCCGCCATAGTAGCTATCCAGTTACGGATGACAAATCTTGGGGTATGTAAAACAAAATATTACATTTTATACATAAAATTATTATGGACATAATAGAATATTATAGATAGTAGACATAATAATATATTTTTACTGTAATATGATAACACACGTCATTTCATATTTATATATGTGTACATCTTTACATTGCATTGTATAATTACATGATGAAATTTTCTTTATATATACATACACATGTTTCAGGGACACAAGAACGATCTATGGAAGACAACACATTTGCAGTGAATAGACTTTTGAAAGAACTTGAGAGA
>JAQGBH010003938.1:0-18322 GCA_034698265.1 Sminthurinus aureus | reverse complement strand
CCAAAAGTCAAGCTTAAAACGCACTTTCGCGAGTTTTTGACACTTTTTCAGTTGCGCCTGGCGGGTCACCCTTAGGTAATAGGAGGGTGTTCTATAGGTCAAAAGACGTAGAATTTTGTTTACTTTCACGTAGCAATCTCAAAATATTTTTACAAATTTTTTATTTTGAAAACCACAGGTCTTGGAAAATGAAGCTCATGTATAATTATTCATTATTATGCACATGGATAAATTATGAGCTGTATACAGCATAAGCACAATTCGCAAGTAAAAGTATAATGCACCTTGTGATTTGAAAACATGAGTGCATATGGTAATCTGTGATTTAAAAAAAAATTTACGTGAAATTGAGAGCATCACTCAGGTATAAAAAGATTTGGTCTTCAAATCCACTTTTTAAATATTCATCTTGTGTTTCATTTGAAAAAAGGGCTTCCTGCTCAAATAAATACATGTATACATTGCAAGTTTTACTGAAAAAACTACAGTACTGCATCAACAAAATATTATATGATTCAATAAAATAAGATTTACTTCCTGAATACTGAAATATTCATGAATTTTTTTATGAAAACCTGTGAAATTCCAGAGATGTGTACTTTACGAAAATTGCCTCTCCTATTGGATTTTCTAAGAATTTCCGTGGCATATGAAAATTTAGAAGATTGTCCCATATTTTGTAAACCATATGAGCTAGTTACAAGTTGTTGTATCAGTTTCTTTTGACCTCGGAGTCTGTACAATTCAAATATACAAAATTCATTCCAAATCTCTCCTTGTCGGCGGCTTTTGAAACCGACCTTGGGACTTTGAAGAACGTACAAGTCGCTGTCTAACGTATAGTTTTCCAAACTTTCTATCCCTAAAATTCCCTGCAGAACAACTTTCTCCAACAAACTTCCGTTACATGGCGGCTCTTGTTCATCTTCTTTTTCCATTTCAGTTAAACTACTACTTACTGTTGGTTCCATTATAATAAAAATCTTTGGTTTCCAAAAGGTTTTGCTATATCTTTGAAGTGATTGAAACCACTGTTCAAACTATAAACATACATAAATATATACAGGATTAAACTGGAAAAGTCAGTGAAATATTGTTATGTAAATGAATGTTATGGTTTTGTAATTTGTAAATAGGTCTTGAAAACTGTCTTTTTCACTAACCTTTTTCATCTCATGTGTGTTGATACAAGAAGTATTATTTGATATGACTATAATATAATTGAGGCATTTTCCATCATCTTCATTTGCCACCATTACGCTCTCCAAAACGTTAATGTAACTTATTAACGATGATTTACTAGGAATTCCTGTAATTTCATGATTATATTAGTATGTTAATTTTGAGAAAAAAATTCGAAAAGCTACATTATATACACCAGAATATATTATTCACAAATACCAAAATTCCTTGCAGTTGAAAGCGTAGAATTGCAAGTTGTATCCACAATAATTACTTGACTATTTACTTCTCCATTAAAAAGCTGAAAGATTGTGAGCTGTAGAATATTATGATTTTCCACTGTAATATTTTGTTCTGCATTTGTTTTATTGAGAAAAACAAAAATGATACAAGTGATCAAAATTATTGATGAAATTTGTGTAATTGTGGTAAAGATGCAACAAAAATGCCGTAAAACTTTTTTTGCCAGTGACATTTTCTGGGTGAAACTTGAACAGAAAACAGAAATGAGACAGAATCCAGAGTAATGTTGATAAATACTAAACACGTACAAAGTTATAACATTATGTCATGGAACATAAAAGTAGACGTTATAAATGAATTAAAAACGTTTTGGCAATTGGCACATCTCAAATATTATTTTAGTGTGCTGTTTTTTTAACTTTTCTACATTCTTCTGTTTATATATATACCAAAAAGGACAAAGAAAAATATTTTTCTTTTGTCTATGTAATCAATTTTCATCATCAGAAGTTGATATAGGCATAATATTTTCCGACCAAAAATGCTAAAACAATATTTGATGAATGTTCTATTAAACATGTTTTTTTATAGGTATTCCTGTATATTTTTAATATGTAGTTATGACATGCAAAGAATTTTAGTAAAATATGTACAAAAAAAAATTACATATTTTTTCTGTGCATATAAAACATAAAACGTATTGCAAGCAAAAATTCTTGGACGAATAGCGAAAGAGTTCAAACTTGTTGTTTTGGAGGGAACTGGTGCAGATGTGCATTCATGAATCACATTTTTAGACTTGTAGTTATAAGTGCTTCATAAAATTAGAATTGTAACTATAACTAGCTTCAGAATGTTGTTCATTGCAGTACGGAGTTTTGAAATTTTAATAAGATAAAAGATATTATAAGTAGCAAAGTTTTTTCAAGTGTGCAACGTGTTTAACTACAAAATTGACAGCAATTATTAAATCGGCTTTTTTTCTTCCACTTTCACGGTAAGTACTTTTTATTGTAATTTTTTTTACTTTTAAAACATAATAATATGATTGATTTTTATTATCTATTGTTGTTATTTTGTATTCTTCTTGTTTTTTTTTACTTATGTAGACTCATCAACTTCTAATTTTCTTGTGGTATTAAAAGATTAAACTATTTTCAAAATAGTATTTTGACAGAATGTCATCATCTACAGCTGACTTTCCTGTAGAAATGGATTCTTTCTCTCAACAAGAAATGGATAGAGATGATTATCTTGATATGATTGGTAAGAGGACTAGTACATAAATGGAATAATTCAATGTGTTTTAATTTTGATTAAGTATACATTATCAAATATTATGAAAACTTTCAACATACTTGCATAGTAATTCCTAATATTATACATATTATTATGTATGTTTCTTCACTTTATATGCAGAAGGTGAATCGTCTGAATTAATCTATGAAGGAATTGACTTTAGTGAAACTGACCCAAAAGTAATTCAAAAACTGATTGGACCTTCACCAACCAACTTTAAAGATGCTTTGATTAAGTATGTGAAACGAATGGCTGAGATATTTTTCACAATTGATCCACTTGACTTATCACATCTTGCCTTGGACTTATTAGACCACTATATGAATACTCATCCAGATGAACCTTTACCTTTTGACCCTACTTCTGGACGAAGCTTATCTGATTTTAAAGAAACCTTCCTTCGTAATGTAGAAGAATTACAACCCTACATATGTAGTGAAGAGAGTGATGATCCTCCATTAAAATTACCAACATTACCCACAGTTTTTTTTGATAGAGTCCGTTCATATATCCAAGAATTTAAATTGAGTCCAAGTAGAGTTTATACGTTAGATTGTGTGATTCATAAATTCCCTGTTCCTAAAAAAGAGAAGAAATCAAAATCTAACTCATGGCTAATTACAGAAGAAGTAAAAGAAGAAGATGATGATGATGTAGAAAATGAAGGGGTTGATTATACAACAATGCAAATCTGTGCCAATGGAGAAGGTGTATCATTTGATTCCCTTGTAGAAAGAAATTATGATTTAAATAAAGAGTCTCTCAAGGATTTTTTAAATAGACTGAAGGAATATACAAAACCTTCTAAAAGAAATCCAGTTTTAGTTCTCTTGTATCGGAAAGTCAATGCTTTTACTATGGATACTTTGTATGATTGTGAAAATGAAGGAATCTTGATTTGTGCTTTTCCTGCTTTCTGTAAAGACATTCAACCCTTATCTTGTCATATTATTCCATTAGTGAAACAGATGTTTGATACAAAAATCCAAGAACAATTAGCTGTCAATAAAGCTGCATCATCTCCTAAAAATGTGGAAAAGTTAATGAAATCCATCTTAATGCAAGTTCAAGAGGAAAAAATTCATCAACTTAAAAACGACTTTCTCACGTGTCTTCAATTAGAAGATATTTGGACAGTCTCTCAAGAAATGGAAGTGCAAGAGAGTTGTAGTAAAACTAGTACAAAGAATAATAATCTACTTGGAGTCACAACAAGAAATGAACAAGTCATGTAATTACTGATTGGTAAAAGAGAATTATTATAGAAAAAGAAACTGATAATGACAATACAAAAGCCTAAGAATAACAATGAACTCATAAAAATACGACTTTTGATAATATCTTCAAACGGATTCTTAATAATAATAATAATTATTATTATTACTGTAAGTACGACTTTACTATACTTGTTCTATTATATATACTATTGCTATAGATAAAATTTATCAAAATATATAGATTATAATTTTAAAATATAATATAGTTTTATTTTACTATTTACATGGTTAAATAACATATAATAAATACAATAATTAAATGATTATGGTAGTAATGATTAAATTTTTGTTGAAAAAAAAGCTACTATTAAATATTATTGTGCTATGTATAATAATATATTATGAAGTATTTTTACACTTTGAAGTTTTACATTGAAATTGATGTAAAGTGACTTTATAGTAAGGTTTATAAAGATGCATATATGTATCTCTTTACGCATCTTGGTATTATAAGATAATGTGGTACAATAATAATAATTAGTGGTACATCAGCCTATCAAGTTACCACATTTTGATACAATCTAAAATGATTTTTTTTTGCAATAATAGAGATATATAATAAGTATGTCAATTTTACCTATGATATCGATTATGGGGGTTATAGTGTTTAATGTTTATTGCAATTTTTGTACTATTTTTTTTTTTGTATTTCATGCAGAGGGGATAGAAAATCAATAATTTTCGTAAATTATTAGCACATTTTGTTAAACTAATAACAATACCTTTGCGAAAATCAGACTCTGACTAGGTACTTTTGATATAAATGCACAAAAGTATACTACCAAAGAATTTTTATTTCATCATAAAATAAATATGTCAGATGAATAAGTTTTCTATTTACACTCTCTGTTTTGAAGTATATTATTAATTATTATGTTATATCTAGCTATAATGTAGGACATTTTCAAATCATACCTTGTTATTTCAAGGTACAAAGGAGCTATTTATTTATGTAATATTAAATATTAAATATAATGTTGTTAAAAATTAAGTTAAGATTTTATTTGTAAAAATTCATCCCAAGAGAGATACCTGAATTTAGTTCAACTGATTTTTGTGGTACTATTATATGCTTTCACAGTGTAATTCACGAATTTACTTGTATTTTACATTTCGTATCCTAAAAATTCTAGAATATGTTCCTCTGCATAGTGTAGCTCGATGGTTTCTCGGGTATTTGAAAACAAATGCTATCATTTTTATTCAATTTCCAGTGAATTAATTTTTTTCTTCATATGTTATAAGAATTTTTTACTATGTTTTGTAATATCAAATCTAATGTTTACAAAAATAATCAAAAGCTGAAAAACTGTTTTCATCTGAAGTTTTAAAAACTTTTTTGTATTGATTAAAATCATACTGAATGAATATCAAGCAGATGTGTTTTACGTCATTTTTTTAAATGTCGTTAATGTGAATAATTATGCATATATATACAAATTTAAAGTTACATGTAGTAGTATCATAAATCATAATAATATAACATTTTATATGAGGGGCAGCAATGAGTAAAAATGCATATGCATTATCTTTTTTTCGTCTTTTCTGGGAAACAAGCATCATTATATATAGACAATTTTGCAAGACTATTCACTCTAGCTTTATTTCCAGTTGATAGTTTTTCACACTGTCAAGTATATTTTGAATTTGTTTTGTACTTAAATGCAGTATCATGAAAAAGTACATGAAAAAGCCATATAAAGGATAAAAAAAGAGTAAATAGTAAATATATTCAATAACTTGTGTGTCAGGAGAATTTTCTTTGTAGAAAAACCTTTTTGTATTACACGTTATTGACACAAATCGTAGGTTTTCTCATATATATTTAGTTACTGCTGTATCTTCTATAGTACCGTTTATATTTATTTATATAATAGGCAATAGACACTTGATTTTACATAGGTTACAAAAAGCAGAAGTAGAATTTTGAATCCCTCTGTACTTTTTTTCCTCCATCGTAAAGGCTTAGGTAAGATTGAAACTACAGGTAGCCGTACTTTTATCTGAAAAGC
The DNA here is from genome assembly GCA_034698265.1 of Sminthurinus aureus. NCBI lineage: Eukaryota > Metazoa > Arthropoda > Collembola > Symphypleona > Katiannidae > Sminthurinus > Sminthurinus aureus. The sequence goes on along the minus strand of JAQGBH010003938.1, from coordinate 12,309 downwards.
TATTTACATGACATTTATTTGCTTTTTACTTTTACCTGTAAATAGTAAATACTGAGTAGAGATACCTTTTATTTTTTCTTTACTTCACTGCTATATGTTATACGTTATACATTGTAAGCACATTGCACATATTATTATTATTATTTGTCTACGCTTTTGGTGTAAACATCACCCATTCGTTGAAAAAAAGGAAAGACACCATAGGTAAAAGAGTTTAGAAAGGAGCTTTTCATGTCATTTTTAATGCTAGCATTATTTCATGTCCTTTTGTAATTGAACAGATAGATGGATATTGAAAAGTTTTGACTTGTACCTTGTACGTTGTCTCAAATCTCAAGTATACTCGTACTTGATGCGTCTCATCCTGTTTGTTATATTCTCATCCATCTATCCTAGTCTTATGTTCTGTATTCTGTACTAATATTTTATTTGTGAATCCAGTCAATAGTTGCTCACTTGAAAATTGTTTGGAAAGGAGAGAGAAGAAAAATCCTCCTACAAAAGGTCTTTGAGTTTCTGCCAATACACAGAAACACAGAAATGGAGATAGATGACCGACGAAGCATACCTACAGCTCACAGCAACAGTAGTTGTAAAAAAAAGTGTGTGTCGTGTGTGTATTTACTCAAAAGCAGTCAAGAAGAAGCTAAAGAAAGAGTGAAGAATAGAAAGAGAAAAAAACCTATTGCTTTTACTTTTGGTTACTGTGGAGAAAGGCTAAAGTCGGAATGAAAGTAAAAGTGAAAAAGAAGGAACTGGAAAAAGTAGACAAAAAGGGAAAATAGCACAAGATGAAACTTTTTTTTCTTTTCACTGAACAAAGAAAAACTGAAAGCTTCTCCTTCTTCTTTTTCTTCAAATAGTGGATCTATGTATGATGTCCCATTCTTCGAATTCCACTCCTACTGCTCAAAAAATACCAATACGTACCAAAGAAAGGAAAAGCCCAGAGAGAATAGGTGCAGACACACTGCACAGGTACATACTGTAAACTGTAAGGGTATGTTTTTATAGTTTACAAAGGATACAGGGAAACTTCAATAAGACACATTTCCTTTTCAACTTCTGTTTTGGTTCCAGTTCAGTTTAAACAAGGTCTAAAGAATACGAATCCGAATACGAATTGTCAAACAATCTAACCCTCGTGGATAATCATTCTATTATACCTTAAATAATTACAGATCCATTCACTTCATCATGGTAACTACAGTTTAGTTTTCCTGCTGTCCTACTGTATATCTGCGTGTTATACTGATATACACAAGGACAAGAGAAAAAAGTTTATCTATTTCTTTTATTTGTTTGCATTCATCCATTGTCCATTGTACTTTGTTTTTATTTTCTAAACTAAATGTCTAACTAAAGAATACAAAATTCCCATCAAATGAATGAACAGGAAATGTAAAACTTTCAAAGACGATCTCAAACTTGATGCAACTATTATATGGACGATGGCTCTGATGAAAACTATGATAACGATTAATTTTTAATAATAATTGTAAAGCATTTATATGCAGAGTGTCTGAGAAGTTGATTCATTTTAAAGCAGATGAAATAACTGAGTGATAAAAATCAAATAATCACATGACATACTTATAATAATATAATAATATGATAGATATCCACGAAAAACGTCCACAAGTGTACAATGTATTGTACAAGCGTCGAAAGTCGAAATGGAGGCGGAGATGAAGAAGAAAGGTCAAAATGTCAAACCCCCGGTAGAAAGTGTGTAGAATGTAGAAAGTTTTCGACAAGTAAAAAAATGGAAACAACCAGTCCACTCACCAATCCAATGCAGTGGCACACAAAATGAAAACTATAAAAGAGGCGGAAGTATAATTTATTTTATTACTTACGACTTTTCTTTGAACGGTATCAATAGTACTGTCTGTAGTCTGTATATATCATACCCTTTTATCCCATTTATATGCACTTTGCACAAGTATTTCTCAATTCGAAATTCTAAACTCAAAACATGTGTTAAAATTTAAAACAGTGGAATAATACATTTTACCCTTGTTCAATTTCCTTAACTTGTTCTTTATGGTTTTCTGACTCTCCTCTCATTCTGTCTGTCTGCCTGTCTCAAGAAATACTTTGGACCAAAGTCATGAAAAGTTTTTCTTCATGACGTAGCTTTTCTTAGTGAGGAGTTCTCACTTACCTCCTACGTACAACCTACTACATACTATACCTACTCATAGGCATATCTTCAATTTTCAGTCTCCACGTTCTTTAATAAATGACTTGAACTAGTTATAGTAATGGTGATAGACAATATATAATACACGCCTATCATGTGCTAGTAGCCAGTGGCTATAGTGCTTATAGTATAAAGTATAATATAATGTTGATATAATATTATTATACGTGAGGAGGAAAGAAGATAGAAGTAAACGGACTTTGATAGAATATATAATATTATAGTGGTACATGTAAGTCGTAGAACAAAAGTTACAAGTTACAAAACTATCTTTAGTTTGCCGGCGTACAAGGCATTTACTTTGATTTTATACCCTTTTCCCGATATACCTATACCCTATACCTATGCTGGAATCTGGAACACAAAATCCAATCGTGTGCGTATAACCGATTTAAGTTTCATTTTTATGAGTTCAATATCTAATATCCCATTTCCGATTTCCGACTCAGTTCACACAGAATTGATAGATTTTAAGATTTAAGAATCACGGAACTGTTTTGGAGCACTGTGCTTCCTACATCATGCCATATATCATATATTCTATGTATCTTATATCTTACACCCACAACCCACAACTAATCGTAATTGTAAGTACAAAGTACAAAGCATACATAACTGGTTCTTGGAAGATGGAAAATGGAAGAGTATGAAGCTGGTTAATAACAGGTAAATGTGGTGCACAATTTACAGTTTACTTTTCATTTTCATAATAGAATCTAATCAAAAATCTCAAAGAACCAGAGCACTGACCACTTGTTAATTACAAATGTGAAAACACAGACAATATACAACCATAAAATGACGTGAATAATACAAAGTACAAAGACAGGTTAAAACTTGCGGTGTATCTTAAATCTCCAATGTAGTTATTCTCATTTGGCTTACAATATTATACTCAGGACCAGTATGGTAAATAAGATTATTCATGAAAAGGTCGACAGGGGTTTTTGTTTGTTTGTTTGTTTCTGAAGAACACAGGGGTTTTGGATTGGGGATTTGAGGATTGGTTTCATTTGGTTTGACTTTTTTTATTTTTTTTAAGATTCTCCGGACTCGAGAGAAAAGGGGAAAAGGAAGTGTTTGGTGTGATGTGTGTATCTATAACCTTTGTGTATTGTGTATTGAGTATTGAGTATTGAGAAAACTGAGAGTAGAGAGCAGAAAGACTTCAAAAAAGAGTGGGACGAAGAGGACAAGGAGGAGAAGCAGGGCATTGTAAGTAAATAAAAGATTTTTCGATTTTAGTTTTTATTCTATTTTCTATATTGTGGTTCGCTTGAATAGCCGTAGTCATTCAACCAGTCAAAGAAAGAATAAAAAGAAGCCAGAAAGGTTCTTTCTTCTTCCACCCTTTTCCCTTTCCTATACTTTCCACTTTCTTCCCTTCAATACTCAATACTCTGCACTCTGTACTCTGTACACAATACATGTGTGTGTAGTGTGTATGTAGCAAGAAAAACGTCGCCACTTTCACAATTCTTCACTCTAGACTCTAGACTCTAGATTCTAGACTCTAGAGGTTTGGCAGACTATAAAAAGAGGAAAAGAAAAGTCCATGGGATTGCAAAGCTTTTCAATTCTTCTTTCCCATCTTCTTTGACTTGGTCTTATAGAATAAATGGAAAATCCGGGTGCATTTACGGACTGTAAACGCGGTTAAAGTAATTCAAGTGTATGAGGAAATGAAACTGCCAACTTCCAAGTGTCGTAGACTGCCGTTGTCAAGATAACACGAAAAAAAGTCGAAATCGTGACAAAACAAGATTTTAAAACTCGCTTGGTGAATTCTGGATCGCTAGAGGGTAACAGCTCTAAATATAAAACAATTTTCTCTTCCCTTGTAATACAAATTCTCAATTTGCCCCAGGTTTCCTGGGCATAATGAAACTATATTCTCCCAAAGTCTCACATTACCCCAGGGTTCACTATTCACAATGCATACTGAGCCTTTTCATAGTTACTGTTGTTCGCCCATGTTACTGATGTTGAACTCGAGACTCGAGATTTATCCAGTATCCGGCCAACAGAAAAAAATACTGGATTTGGTCCGGAATTCGGAATCATATTTTCTAGTTTCTATTTACAAAAATGTATTATATGAAAAGTGAAAACATGTGGGCTTTGAAGGTTTAAAATGCGAAAACTTGTTGTTGGCTGTTGTGTTGCTTGTCCATTGTCCATTCCTTTTCGATTATTTTCCACGTGAATAAAGATGAGTACTAAAAGTTGAAAGTTAGTATTACAGATCAAAGGGAAATCTGTCTCGGACCAATTGGAGCTCGTGCACGGTACATTCATCAGTCAAATTTAATGGTGGGGGAAGAGGATGAACCCAGGAACACTTGACTACAAGGCCTTTGTCTAAAAGAGTCAACTCCAATTTCTCCATCTCTCCTTTCGACTCAAATAGCTGAAAACAGTTAGAAAAACAATGTAGGATTCATCTATTCATTCAACTTTGATTGCTTATACTGATGCATTAGAAACTAAACATGCTTGCTGTATCAGTGCATTTATATGTATTTGCACAATGTACATATGTACGTACGGGTATTTTCTCATGAATCATCCTTTTATAAACTGCCGTAGTCTCGTCATAGTTCTCTTTAAATGGATTAATCTGTACAATTTGAATCCGTCTCAAGTTATGTACTGGAATTTTCTGTAAAATGTAAAAGACGACATACACATAGAAATTTTACAAGTAGATTTTAGAATTTTGTAATTCCATTTACATTTTAAAATGAATGGGTTAATTCAATTTTTTTTCATACTTGTACTTTTGTAAATTCAAATCCAAGTTCAAAACTGGATCCAAAGAACTTTCGTCTCAGTTGCGAATGATCCGCTTTTAATTTATTTCTGTCTATTGGCACACCAAATACGAGTTTCTGTGAAATAACAATGAAAGAAAAAAATCCTACGAATGTAAAGATTTGAAAATACATCTTGACGTAACTTGACTCTAAATTAAATAATTAAATAATTAAATTCAGACTCTGATTTCTTATTTCTTATTTATAATCTCCCGTCTAATTTCTATTATCTTAAGACTTAAGACTCTCAAGACATTGAATAATGAATAGCGACTATATGTAGATGGCTGTTTTCTTTTCAAGAATCACTTTAATCTCTGCGCAGAGATTAAACTCAGCATGCTGCATGCTGACTTCATCGCATCGTTGGTTCTCTTTGTAAGGAAATAAACAAACGGATAATGTTATCAAAACAATAATATTATTATTATTTGTTACTATCATCCTGATATTAGTATCAAGGATCAAGCCAAATCAACTCCTTGTTTTGAATTTTGAATTCATGGTGAATTGTGAATGAAAATTGTGCATGAAAAGTGTGTGTTGAAAATACACTGTCGCTATTCGTTATTCGTACACTATCTATTATCTGATACACCTGAGCTGTCATTCATGATAACGTGATAAGATTAAACATTGGTTTGGAAAACAAGTTAAAAGTCTTATCACTCTATACATGTACCTTTATCTGTTGACTCTTGACATACCTTGTACCTTCTACAATGTACAACGAACATCAGAGTATCTGTTTTCAATTTTTATGCTATTGGCACAGAAAGTTGTCATTACAAAGTCAAAAAAGACATTTGGTTTTAGACTCGACATTTACAATTTGTTGTGTTTTCAATCATAATCAATCATATTGTCATTTCAAGTGCTAAATGTCATTAGATAAACAGAATAAGTGAAACAAAAGTACGTTAATTTACATAATCGCTTTAAAATATCTATGATTTGAATTTTGAATATGGATTTGTAACCTGAATATATCACATTAGTCTCATTTTTTGGGCTGCTTGTACACTTGACAACCAAAATGTTGGGAGAATATTTTAAAGTAGTATTTTTAACACTTTTTCTTCTCTTTGCAATTAGTTTCGACAGAGTACAAAGTCGCCATGAACAACCATACGAAGACGAATTTCTTCTTGGGACCTTTCCCAGTGATTTTGAATGGGGATTTGCTACTGCTTCATATCAAGTAGAAGGCGGCTACGATGAAGACGGTACGTATTTTTTATTGATGGATTTAAACCTTAATTTTCGTATTGAATATTGAATAAAATTTGAACATTGATTGATTTTATAACTTATTACTTTGATTTCTTTCTTTTTTTAAAGGCAAGGGTGAAAATATCTGGGACAGGTTTACCCATCAGATTCCAAACCCAGTTGTTGACAACAGCACTGGTGATGTAGCTTGCGACTCGTATCATAAATACAAGGAAGATGTACAACTTCTTAGAAATGCAGGGGTGAGAAATAAAAATTCAAATTCTCTCTGATTTATAAGATCTTATGATGTGTTTATTATTCAGTGTGTTAAAAATATATATTTTTTTATATCTATTGGTTTTTTATAGGCGGATTATTACAGATTTTCAATCTCTTGGTCTAGAATTCTCCCTACTGGAACATTAAAAGGTGGGATAAATCAAAAAGGGATAGATTACTATAACAATCTGCTGGATGAACTGCGGGCTAATGGGATCGGGGCATTTGTCACCATTTATCACTGGGACCTCCCACAACCTCTTCAAGACATGGGTGGCTGGGAAAATGAGACTATGGCCAATTACTTTGAAGACTACTCGCGTGTCGTTTTCCAAAATTTTGGTGATCGAGTTGATAGGTGGTTGACGTTTAATGAGCCCTGGGTGTTTTGCGTATTGGGTTACGGTTCAACGATCCTTGCACCGGGTGTTCCTAACCCAGTCGACGCTCACTACTCCTGTATCCACAATGTACTCAAGGCTCATGCAAATGCCTATCATGTCTATAAGAATGAATTCCAGGCGACACAAAAGGGGAAATGTGGAATTACTTTAGACTCTAATTGGTATGAACCAGCCAACTCAAGTAATCCAGAGGATGTGGAAGCAGCAGAAAGAGCTCGACAATTTCAAGTAGGAATAAAATATACAGAAAATTTCAGTACATAATAATATTTTTTTGAGGTATTTACACTTAATTTAATTTAATTTAATTTACTTTTAAATCAACTAATAATTTTTGTCTTTTGTTTAAATGTTCAAATCAAAGCACGCCTGGATGGGTTGGCCATTGTATTACGGAGAATACCCTCCAATTATGAGGGAACTGGTTGACGCAAAGAGTGAAGCTGGTGGTTTTGCTGTATCTCGACTTCCATACTTTGACGACTACTGGTCACATAAGCTAAAAGGTAGCCTTGACTTTCTTGGACTGAATCACTATTCCACCGAGTTGATAACTCCCGCAAATGGTACATCACCGGATTGGTATGGAGATCGAGATGCTGCTGGCTCTCGAGATGAAACTTGGGAAGGAACTGTCAGTGGAAAGGACGTGGTGCCCTGGGGATTTAGAAAACTTTTGTAAGCCTTGCAAACATCTTTCCGTTTCTTTGTTTCTTGCTTTTGGTACGTCGTACGTTGTACATTGTACATGAATGAATGAAATAAATCATTTTAGATTGTAGAGTCATTTATTCAATATTTTTTATATTAAAACAGAAACTGGATCAAAGACTCTTATGGAAATCCGCCTTTGTATGTGACTGAAAATGGATATGCAGAAGATGGATCAGTGACAAGTTTACACGATGATCGTCGGGTCAACTTTTACACCATGTACATTAATGAAATGCTCAAGGCTGTCAATATTGATGGATGTAACGTCAAATCATACACTGCCTGGAGCTTGGTACAAATATTTCTGTTACAATTTACAAAATATCAGTATTTAAGAAGCGCACACGCATTTCATTCAAAATTCAAATGCTTTTAGTTAAATAGTTGCACAATATATAATTTTCATTTCCTTTTTGTAACCAAATTTTAACTTTGATTTCATCTAGCTCGATAACTTTGAGTGGCCTTTGGGTTACACGTAAGTTTTTACACGTAAATTTGCAGTACTTTATGGGTTATAAACAACATTTCCTTGTGACTTGTGATTATCTTTATAACTTCAACTTTTACCATCTCAATTTATTTAGTATGTACAAGAATTGGATTTTTAATTTCAGGCAAAGGTTCGGAGTTCATTGGGTTAATTTTACAGATCCAGCGAGACCACGATATCCAAAAGATTCTGTAACTCTACTTAAAAAGATCTTTTCAGACAATGGATTCCCTTCAACGCCGGATCATTTACTCCTTGCTAAAAACTAACAACTAATAAATTAACACAGATTGGATTTAATTTACTTTGTATTGTGTATTGTTTCAGTGTAAAAACTGTATTTGGTATTTAGTATCAAGGAAGAGTATTATTTGTCTCAAAAAGTATTACCTGGATTATCATGAATCACGAGGGAAAAAATGAGCAAAATTGTAATATAAAGCAAGAAACAAGGTTTTTAAACAACAGTAATTTTGAATCCATTAGTTATTATTTATTAGTATTTCCACTTTCATAATCAGTCATCCGTCCAACTGTTTTTTAACTTTCTTTCTCCTGTTATCAGAAATCATTGATATAAAATAATGGAGGTTGTTTTCTAATATGGGATATGGGTTAAAGCACAATGTAGCAAAACATTATGTCTAAAACCAGGAAGCAGGATCCAGAAGAATTGACCAGCATCTTTTTCAGCTATTATAATACATGACGCATGTAATTTTGTTGCAAGTGTCTAACATACTTGCAAAACTCCAAACTCAAAGGATTTTAAAACCATTGTAATCACTGTATTTTCACTTGTGAAGGTAGAAGGTAAAAATGTCAAATGTCATTTCAAACTAGAATGTGCAGGCATATACAAAATCCGTACAGTATCAGTAGTATTTAATATTATGCACAATCTTGCTTAGAATCAAAGAATTAAATTCGGTGCCTACTTTAACTTTGATGTTTATGTGCATTTCCTGCTCCTCTAATGTAGATACTGGAGACCACCACAGCAAAGATTTTCGTTCTTTCATCAAAAACTTTCTCGACTTTCCCTCTCACTTCTCACCCGTATCCCTTATGTGAATAATGAACAGCCATTTCTAATCTTTAATACATGTTCTTGTTCATTGTATTTCAAGTGGTGTGAAGGAATGAAAGTGTTTGCGAAAAATTTACCATATACTTATATGGGCTATATCCACAATACATTATATTGTACATGTTGAAGAATTACGAATTAAAAGAAAAGTAACTAAAGAGATTTTGACTGGATGCTGGATGCTGAAAATTGAAAAGAGATACACACAACAGTCAAGATGTGAGAATAGAGAAGAAAGGACAAGTCGGTGGTGATGGTTGATGGTGAGAAAATTCACAATTCAGAATTCACTCAAAGTTTCGGTGAAAGAGAAAGGGAAATGGAGTCAAAGTGGTTTTCAAATCACCTCTTTTTTCACTCACTATAGACACTAGACATTTTCATACATCATATATTCTACACGTGCACATTACAAATTATATGAATAGAACATTTCATTCGCACTGGAATTGGTATTCGTATTCGTATTTGGTATTTGAATTGACATTCTAATTCATAGAATTCCAGAGGATTTCTCCATTTACATCTAATTTATACATGAAAATATTTAAGAGAAAGAGGATTTAAATTCAAAATCCTCATTCACACTCTTGCTCTAATTCTATAGCTTCTACTTCTAGTTCTAGTTCTATACAGTAGATAAGAGAGAGAAAGAGTGGAGTGGGAATTACACAGATGAACTTTCACTTTCCATTTTATATTTTCTACCTCCAACTGAGTGCGGGTTATTTAATCATTTTTCAATTCCACTTACGATTTAGCACACTCCTCCATCATCCACTTGAACATTGAACATGCGAACGTAGGAATATACGAAATACGAACACACAATCCAGATACAGATACAGACGCAGATTCGTGGAAGCTGGAGACACAAAAACTCGAAAATCTTTTACACTGTACATTGGAATTGAAATTAACTGTACAAGGTACAATGTTCCAAGTGTTTCATTTCCCCAAATTTTAGGCTCACCAGTACCAGAACCATTTACCACAGTACATGTGTAATACTTTCAGATGAACTCGCCTGATGCTTGACCTTTTTAACATGGCAGTGGATGTGGATTTTGGATGGATTTAAAATCCTCCATTCTACAATTAAAAAATTAGGCTAAAATGAATTTGAATTTCTTCCCAGGGCTTCAAGCTTCTATACACGTGTCGCAAATTTACAATGTACAAGTATGTGGATATGGATGTGGATTTAAATTCACAACTTCATCTAAAATACCCTACTTTTGCATGTCTAATTTCTACAAATGTACGGCGTATTAAATAAAAACTACCAACTACATACATGGAGCGTAGACTGTAGACTTTAATAGCCTTTAATGGGAAAATTCTAATGCTATTATGTTGGAGGAAGGGACAAAGTCGAAAAGCTCTTTTACAGGAAATTAAAATCAACCTTTCAAACTTTAGATGACGGTAACTGTATGGGACATACACAGTGGGATATGAGTTTATGAGGGTACGCAGCACACAGCATACATGTCATGTCCATTAATACCTAAAATTAAAGTTGAAAAACCTATTGTAGAAACTTTTCCATGAATGACGCTAACTGATTGAATCTATGTGTGTGTGTTTCTTTGTCTCCGTTTCTGTCTAATTTTGGTGGAATCTTTTTTATAGGAGTCAGAATCGGCAAACATTCCATTTCAGTTGGTCCTAAGTAGGTGAATACATGCCAAATGCTGAATGCTGAATTAACCTCAAAAAGTTGCAAGTCCTAGAATCTAGAATCTAGAATTGAAAGAGTTGCATAGGTAATTAATTTTCTGTTTTCTAATTGAATTTCTGATGAATGCACGTGTATGTATGTGTGTATGTATATCTATAATGCGTAATATGGACAGGAGTATGGGAATATGGTAATTAAAAATAAAATTTGGTCCATGATGAAAATTTGGATGCTGGAGGCTATTCAAATTCTTCACACATATAATCAACTGCATATGACAATGACAATGATAGTTTGACAGAAACTACATGAATTTAAAAGCTGTTCAACTTTTCAAAAGCTTGTCTATCCCAGTTTTCCAAGACTTAAGGCATTCAGAATTCTAAAGTTAGAGTTTCTAGATCATACTTTTGGTGAAAAACTTTCTTGGTATATGTTTCCGAATTGAGAATTGAAAATTTCACCGGCTCTATCTCCCCAACGTTTCATGCTCAAGTCTCAAGTCTCAAGGTTGCAGATAAGTCTATGCAAATTTTCCTTTCAAACTGCGTTTTGCAGTTTTGACCGCTTTAATTCAAATACTTTTCCTCTACTTAATAACCAACACAAAAAAACGAGTCAGCAAGAAACATTTTTAAAATCTTGTAAATTGTGTAAAATTTTATTTAATCAGATTGTTTTTATTTTGTTTGTCTTACAAACGTCTTACAAATTTTTGTTTCAAAAGGAACAAACTTTTATAATATTTACTCACTGTTCACTGATCTGATTTCAAAGTTATTTGTCTTAATAAAAATGTGTCTTATATCATTGCACTTTGTGTTTTATGTAAAAGATGATCTTGCATGCATAAAAAGGCAGTCTTTGTGCATTTGGATATATACTTTATAAGCACATCATTGTAAATCTTATTATGCTATTATTGTATGTACAATGTATAGGCAATATAGGACATAAAAATGTCAGCTGAAAATTCAAGAATCTGACATCTAATAAACAGTAAACAGTGACAAGTGACAGTTTTAATTTTAAAGGAAAAGGCGAGACTCGTAACGAAATACGAAATAAATAAATAGGATGAATGAACTCTTTACTTTTGACAGATTTTTCATCCTTTTCTCCTTTCTTCGTTGAGACTTGAAATGGTTTTGAGTTTTGAGCTTTGAAGTTTATTGCTATTTACTATTTATTGCATTATTTCAAAAGTTTTTGTATACTGAATCAGTATTACTGATATAACATCAATTTGAAAGATTTTGGATCCAATTTAGTAAAAAGCATTTTCTTTTTAAAATGTCTCTGCATATTGTAGAAGATAGAAGATTATAAACTACCCTTGAAATAATATGTGTCGATATTATGTGGTGTCATATTGGTGTCACTTTGGTCCAAATTCCTATCAAATGAC
>JAQGBH010003937.1:0-18322 GCA_034698265.1 Sminthurinus aureus | reverse complement strand
CTTTGACCTGAAGTGTATGAATATGCAAAAAAGCAAAGTTTACCGTTGGGGTTATTTCTACTTGAGTCCTCACATATCATATTTCAACAACTACCTTACTTTTACACAAAAATTACCGTACGAGTTACCATGTAAAAGGTGGTGGTGTTTGGGGTCCAGAAATGTTTAGAAACCAAAAATATCCCATAATTAAGCGTCCTTTTTGCTCTGCTTTCTATCTGCATGCTCAATCCTCATGCTTTCACCAGAAACATTAGACAATGTAAACAGAATACATAGATAGTTTTGATAATTTTTGGCATCCTGCTTCCAAGTTGGCAGTTTTCATCTGTAAACAAGCAAAAACAAAAGGTAAAAACTTATGAAGCTGTGTGTTGAGTGTTGCATGTTAATTTTGGGTTTTCTCCATTTCCATCTCCATCTCCACCTTTGTATTTTCAGTAATGTGTTTTTATGAGTAATGTGCGTTTTGCGCTTTGCTTATTATGCATAATCTGTGCGTTTTCAGAATAAATGCATTGTACACCATACATGTATGTAGTTATGAAACGGTGGGGGAAACTAGTAGTGGTGGAAAGAGAAAGACAAAGCTCCAACGAGTCTGCATATGAAATTAAATTTTTATACGCACAGTGGCTCATAATCGTAATCGTAAAGTTTGCTAGAGAACAGAGGAAAGAGAGAAGAGGTTTTGATTAAAAATAAAAGACGAGTAAAAGGATTCAAGGGGAGTCGGAACTCGTAACCCTGGTTTACATGGTCGTTTATCAACCTCCTACATAAATCTGAAACATGTGTAGATAGTAGATACTTCTAGATTCTAGATTGTACTTTCTCTCCTTCATTCTTCACGTGTCTTATACACGTGTAATATACAATATACAGTGTATCCAGTCTCTAGTTTTAACATGTAGATTTCCTGTATTTCCCATCTGATTTGTTTAACAGTGGTGTAAATGTGGTGTTCTGTTGCACTCCGTCCTCAGCCCAACAGATTTACAGATTTTATGTTACACGTGAAACTAATTTTTGCTCCTTATTAATTAGTACTTGATACAGACTTGCTTTAATTTAAGGAAAAACGTCATCATGATTAAAAATTGGCGGATTGTAAAAAATCGCCACGCGATAATTTAGCCGGCGCAAGAAATGACTTCAGAGTTCAGAGTCATTTTGTTGAAAAACAGACAGTATATCTTATACTTGATACACAAAGAATATTCGATTCAGAGAATATTCGAGCCTAGGTCGTCAAATGAAAAAATGAGAAGACACGGGAAAAAACATTTTCATGGTTACACATCTACACATTTGAGGAGCACAGTAGTTTTTCCATTTTATTCTTCTGTACACACTACACACCTTGCACATGTGATCACATTTATTCACTGCATTATTCATTATGCATATAGTCAAAGCGTACATAATAGAAAATCACAGTTGTGCAAAATAAATGCACATAAAATTGGCCATTTTTTATTATTAATAGCACACTGTACATTGTACATGTATGATACATTATGCATGTATGCAACATGCAGAGTTTAGAGTACAGAGTTTAGAGTCGTGAATGCTGAATGCAGTTCAAGTCAAGTTTGAGGCTCAGTTTATGACCTCAGTTTATGGTTGATGCGTTTATCTCCATTTGATTCAAATTCCAATTCACTAGGTTACAAATTAAGTGATAGCATAATATATAAATAATAATGTATAATCTACAATGTACAAACTGTAATGTTGCATGTACAGATCACAAATCACAATTGTGCACAAAATTTAATTCAGCTGATAATGCAGAGCTTTGAGCGGAAATTTAGCTTGGAATTTAGAGTTGATGTGCGAAATAAATCAAAAACTTGTCGAGCCCTTCACAATGCACGTTGAAAATTTTCGATAGTAGTTGATCGTTAAATCGTATAGTAGTTGTAAAGCTTTATATTATAGAGTTTCACACAGGAAGCATTCGCATCTAAAATCCATAATCTATAATATAAAAACTAGGACACATCCAATATTTTGACTAATTTGAAAGGACAATGCATAATTAAAAAATTTTCAGAAACAACGTTTATTTTTTGTCATTTGTCATTCCACAATATTTCATTTTTTCCCTTTCGATTTGTAATTTGCCACAGAATTTGTATTTTTTCCGGACTTTTAAATGTTAAATTTAAAATTTATGATTTCCTCTTTTGCCTAAACCTTTCTTGAATACGTATATGTGTATAATTGCTGCCCAGGTGCTGATTAGTAGACAAATCCGTACCAAAGCATTGGTAATCTCAAACCTCCATCCCCAAAAAGTTTCCATGACTAAACTAGCCATAGCAACGAGCCAGCAGAATGTCCAAATGAGGAAAACTAAGATAATGTCAGAGTCGATGAAGGATAGAGATTTGAATGGTTCCTTCTCCTCTTCCATATTCCAAAATGTCTTATTCCCATTCCAACCCCAATCTGTAAATCGACGGTGATCCCATCTTTCCCAAAACCAATAAATCCCCGAACTCAGGAGTTGATGCATGCGCTTTTCCATTGCCGTGGGATAATGTGGATCCACACCATAATTAACGACATACATGTGATTGTCTTTAAACGAGTGGTCATCCCGAACTTTTTTATTGTGTGAAAATACAGAGATGTCGCTCTGATTTCTCATGCGTTTGAAAATGTCCCAAATCCTGGGGAAATCCTCATCGGGCACAATGACCACAGCGCTACCGCTTTTTATTTTACCTCTATCCCGCTCCCACTGGATCTTGCGTTTTTGGTTATGATTCTGTGATATCTTTTGAATATCCGTTGGTAAGGTTTTAGGACATGTGAGCCAAGTTCTATGGAAGAGGATGAGGTTTCGAGCAAAATCAATACACTCTTGAATTTCCGTACAATTGGACTGTGCAAAAGTCTGATTTTCATCATAGACGCTTGGGCAAACACTAGCACATGAATCTTTCAGTTGATTTGCTTGTGCAAGAGTGTACCATTTCATATAGGGGGCGTCGTTGGCATCATTTGGGGTTGTCCACTCAAAACCATCCGTTGAATGTAGTGAGTCGATCCAAGTTTTATTTGTTTGTGGACAAGGGAAACCAGGGCGACTGTAGTAGACGGAGAAGTTTCCTCCAGTTGCTGTAAATTCAGCCAAAAACTCCTTCGAGCCCATTGGTTTTGTCCCAAAGAGAAATTTTTTCTCCAAAAATTCTCGTACGTTTTGCCAATCCGTTTGATATGGGTATTTAACCGCATAGTCACTCTTGATGATCCCTTTGTAGCCATTGGTTAAAATTATGGACATGAGGAGCCAGAGGCCAAGGATAGGGCGACAAATCTGCGACCAGTCCTTCAATTCTTCCTTGGTTTCTGATCCAAGTTCTGGTTTAAGGTAGCAGGCTGATGCTGGAGGAAGCTCCGCATGACATTGTTCCAAAAGCAGTCTCGCGTTCCAAAAGAAAGTATCCCAAAAAAGAGTACAAAAGTCCAGGATGGATATTTTTCTCATCCTGTTCCGCAGCCCTTTCACACCCGCACTGAAAAAATAGAGGAGGAAAATAACCACCACGGTTGTGGTTACCAAGGCGACAAACATAGTTGCCCACACAGCCCATTGAAATGGAGTTACATAAATATCCAATCCTGTCTTGAGTCTATGAACTGCATCCGCTGTAATGAGTCTGAATCGATTCTCCCTCACCAAAAATTTAGCACCCAAATAGGCTAAATTGTGCGGTTTGATGTGAATTGAATCTGAGGCGTATGCGTAGCCAGGATAGTAATAATAACGCTGCTCCTTCCTTAACACTACACTCAAATTAAGTCCAGAGAGCAAGCAAAATTTGGTGGCGAATTCCAGTCCCACAAATTTTTTTCTATGGAATGGCGTGAAAAATGGGGTGTTGAAAAATGGTCCGTTCGTGTTCGGGGGTTGTGGTAGCTGACTAAAGTTTTTGGGATTTTCTAGCCCTTCACTTTCAGTGTCCAAGAAGAGGGGAATCGATAGCCTTTGAAAGAGCACAGCGTCCTTATAAACTCGCGCCATTTCTGAATAACAGGATTTGAATGTTGATGTGGATGTTGATGTTCGTGCTATTTGAGAATGAGAATGAGAATTTGAATCCGTTCCGCTACAGCTAAAACTAAAGGCAGTGACTTTGTCTTCAAAACAATGGGAACAGTAATACAAGCCGCCTTTTAAAGTACTTGTCCTACTTGTACTTGCACTACTCAACAGGAGAAAAGTGGGGGCTTTTGTTCGTTGTGACAGTGCTAAGGCATTCAAAGCTCCTACCACCCGGTTTTGAATGACACTCCTGCTGCCATCTACATCTAGATCCATGTTCAACACTCCATCTTCTACCACGACAAAAACATTGAGCTTGATGATTTCTTCAATGGAAATGTAACCATTTAAATAGATGGGTTCTAGGTAGCGGACTTGGTACAAGTTGGTTCCAGTGTATGATGGTTGATTCCACGGGACAGAGAATTCGCTCCCTTCATTGCCGTTGAATCCACCGCCATCCATGACTCCGAGTCCATTTGAAGAGAACAAGAACAAGTTGATGAAGCAGCTCTTTTCTCTGGACCGCGATATCCTTGTAATGGGTCGTCTAGACGTCCTTTCAAGGAGACTGGCTTGTCCTGACATGGACAAACTTTCGTCGGTTCCATTGGTTGAATTTGAATTTGAATTTGTTATGTAAATCTTGCTAATTATATGAGGCCAGGAAACGGCAGAATAGTCCAAAATTGGTTGATAATCGATGAAATGGAAGGAACAACGGTGTAATTCATTGGGATACAAACCAGAATTATTTGGATTTTGTTTTGGATCTACCAAATCCTCAAGAAATTGACGGAGATCTACGAAATCAGCTGAATATGACGTGAAATTACTAATTGATAGTTGACCAAAAACAATGTGAGGAAATAAGAAACTCTGGAATGAAGAAATCACTAGTAGTAGTTTTATCCGCCAAGTCATTTTCAATTTTATCCATCCGTCTTCTAGATTCTAGATTCAAGATTCTAGATTCAAAATCCAAAGGAATCGACATTGTAGTTTACACATATTCCCTCTCGTCTATCATCTACCAAATGAAAAATGACGTATGTATTTTTTTTTACAACTCACTTGTACTTGTCAGTTCAATGCCTTTCTGCTATAATAATATAATTTATTGACATGCCACTTCGTGTTCTCTCTGGCGTTTTACATTACATTAGTACAATTACAAATTAAATATTCATATTCATTTTCCATTATTTTGTCAGCTAATGAAATTCAGTTGGAGCAGCAAATTGTTTGAATACCAAGGAAAAAAGAGAAAAATATTTATAGTGCTCTCAAAATGTAATGCGTGCGTATAAAAAAAAACATTTTTTGCGACTGCTAACTTTTTATCTCAGCAGTGGTCAGCCGGATTTAATCTTCTCGATTGTCGATGCCAAATTAATGTCAATTGTCAGTTGTGCGAGATGCAAGGCATCAAAGTAGATTTGCATTTGCAAATCTACTTAAACTTTAAACGAGCTCTGACTGCACAACTACCGTTGCTATTAGTTACATAATTACTAGTAACTAGTATATGTACATTATGTATGCAAAATACACCTCACCTCACACATATTTGTTTGTGTAATATTTCAGTAGATGTAAAATGACAATGATTTATATCTATTTGATATATTTACAGATGCAGCAGGAGTTCGTTTTTTGATTGACGTTGATCATGTTTTCTGTTTGTTTACAACTACTAAATTAGTTAATTAATTTTGACACTGTACATTACATACTACATTCTCTATCCGCTGCACATAGCCGATGGCTTAGGGCTTGCTGTGTGCTGTCTAATGTCTACCGTCTACTGTCTATTGCCTAGCGGCTCATGGCTCTTGTTCATGTGTTCATCAAAGTTCTTTGAAATTTGAATTGGAAAGGAATAATGTGGAGAGTTGAGATGTTTCATTTCCATTTCACTTGCTTGTTGCATGCTGTCGTACGTATTTGATGTGGTAATAAACAATAACAAAAAGAAATGAAAAATGCACAACATGTTCAATAATTTTAAACGAATTGCCAGTAAAGTGCCAGTGTTTCAAATCTTGTAGTATAAAATGTAGTGGATAAACCATGTTTTGCATATTTAACATTTGCATAATTTGTAATTTTTGAAAAATCCTATTATCTTTCCTATGAAAAAATAATAACTAAAAAGCGTCTTCTCTGTATGATTGTATGCATTGTCTGTTTATTATTTAATATTTATTATTTATTACGCTTCGCATAATCCTCTCAAGTATACGCATTGTGTATTGTGTAATGCGTAGTATGTATTATGTAGTATGCAAAGTGATGGATTTACACGTGAAAACTGTCCCTTTTCATTTACAATGCATAATATAAAATATAAAATATCGTATGATAATTGCTGCTTGATAAGCTGAAGAGGATAAAAAATAATAACTATGAAGATGGAAGATGGAAGATGCGAGCGGTAATAATATGTTCCACCAATTTTTGATTGGAAACATGTAATCTAATCTCATAATTAGCTATAATCCTGATTCCTGATACAGCATGTTAAATTAATTCGCAATTTTTTACGCTCATGGCTTTAAAATTCAAGCATTCAAAAGTGCAATAAAAAATGTGCAACGAGGAACGAGGAGCGATCAACATAAAGGATAAAGGCATGTCCACGACACATAAATTATACTTTATACTTTACACTGCACCGTGTTATTTATTATTTATTGGATTATACAGCGTAGAGCGGACAGCATGTGCATTTCACATCTTTTGAATACCAATATATGATCTCCAGTACAAGCTACATACATTCAAATATTGGTCATAAAATTACACACCATCAACAGAAATAGGTACACATTGCTGTTTTGAAATATGAATTCATATTTATATTCATATAAATATGAAACAGTACATTACGATATCAATATCATTATCTTTATTGGAATATCAATATTCAAACATATAGATGTAAACAGTGAAGCGCGATAGAAATGAAAAGGCTTTTCTGCTCAAACGCTCAAATCTCAAACGTTGCACTGGCTCTGATCAGTTGCAATGCAATATGTAGTCAATGGTCATTGCCAGCGTTAAAATAGAAAGGTATCTTGTCCATAGCTTGATATTACGTATTATGTATATGCAATTGTAAAACTATTAAATGCTGTATTGTTTTAGATTATGACACTTTTCAATCTCACTGTTAACAGTTAACGTTTGAGTATTTAGTATTTAGTATTGAGCATTGAGAATGAAATGGAAAATACAAGAGTACCATGTGGAAGGAGTATAAAAAAGGAGGCTCTGATTTCTAATTCGAGTCAATCCAGCCTGTTTGGTGTATTGTGTATGATGTATGATACACATTCTGTCATCAGTTGGAAAATAGAAAATAGAAAATGCACATGAGTAACTTTGGTTGATTGTTAGTAGAGAAAAGGATAGAATCAGCTTGTCATAAAATATTAATATCAACATTTTATTATAATACGGTTAAAGTGTACACATACATGTGTATATTGAATGTTTTATACATACATACTTTGGACATATGGATCATAATAAGTGATTGAGAAACGTTTTAGTTGGAAAGGAATAAGGAATAGAATACAAGTCGTCTTATGTTTTACTGATATTAGTTGTTTATTATCATAATGACTCTGTACAACACATTCTAACTTGAGGCTTTGGGCTTTGGGTGAAGGCAATTACGTGTAGTGTGTAGTTGTTACAGCATGGATCATGGATGAATGAAATTTATAGTCTGCCATTTTAGATTTTTGCACTTGCTTGTCTTGTCTTGTCTCTTGTCTGCTCTTTTAATTTGTTCTCCTCGACAACCCTCGCGGTTAAATATTATTATTATCATTATTATTATTATTATTAAACAGAAACGTTTAATAACTTATCACCTCTATCATTACATACAAGAAAGGGGTATGTATATGTATTATGTATTTGTTTATGTACAATGTACAGTGCATGTTGCATTCTTTTCTAATCAGCTTAAAGCCTTCTCCTGTGTTGTTTTATTTGGTTTGGGTTGGTATTGTATGGTGTAGTGTAGTAATTAGGATTAATTCGTGGTTATTTTTCCTACTTTACAGATATTTCTGTATTTTACATGTTCTACATGAGGAACTCCATTCAGAAATTCATACATATTCCTTTGCTATGGTTAACAATACAATGAGATTCATGTACAATGTACAATGTACATGTATAGAGTACAGATAACTGTAAAAATTGCGGAAATGGTAAGAAAACAAATAGAAAAATATAGCAGTACAAAATATGTACAATTCCATTCAATTCACAATTTACAATGACAATAACCAGTAATTACAGATATTTCGGCAGGCAGTATGTATCAATGTATTATGTATGTAGTATGCAATGGATAGTGTTGGGTGCTAAATAAACAGAAGAAATAATAATATTGCAATGGGGAAAATATACAAAATATAGTAAACTCATTTAGTAAAAAATTAGCCACATATCCAAAAAGTACAAAATAGTGATTTGACATTAGAAAGTGACATTAAATTGTCAAATTGTCAAAGCATTAAAGTATCATTTGTTTTTATTTTTACTTTTCTACATTATATATATATAACAAGTACATTTTATTTTACCTACAACCTAAAATTCTCAAAACTTTACCAATAACCTGGAATTATCATGTTATCAGCACAGAATTAATTTGAATAATTTTTTGTAGCTATAGATTATAGATAAAAAATGGATTTATGATAACTTGAATGAAAAAAGCATAAATAAATGTGTAATTTTTAGTATTCTAAAGTTTAAAGTCAGGTGGATCTGGCTTTTAACTTTCCAAATTCCAAAGAACTATGGAATAGAAAAGAAAAGGTCACTGAAATCACAATTGAAATTTGCCGATACGACACAGTAAAAACATCATATTTTGTTTTTTGAACGTAATCAAAACGTAGTTTGTCAAAGTAGGAACACATGAAATATATAAACATGAAAAATATGGAATTGTAGTGTTTTTAACCATTTTCTACTTAAAAACATGTTGAAGGATAAATATGACAAATCGTAAGCCATACACGATAACAGCTGTACCCTTTATAGGCTGTTGTATGTTGTATTATGTAAATCTGTAGTATATGATGTACATATTTATTACTTATGTTATGAAATTGATCTGGAAATGTGGAATTTTTATTTACTCCCCTTTCAAACATGAACATACAAATTGCATTTGTAGATATTATCTGTGTATTTTCCTGATCCTCAATGTAATACAACTTTTGGATTTTGAAGATAAAAAGTATAGAATACTGAATACTGACTTTTTAAACTAGTAAATTGTATATTGATATAGAATGTATCGCACAATTTAAAATTTAAATGGGGTGACATGTGACATGTAAAACAGCACATAGAAAATAGTGAATTGGTAGTTGAAATTAAAAATTATAGTCAACAGTCAATAGTGTTTAGTATTTAGTGTTTACCACTCATAAACGGAATATGATTGACACGGATTCCGAATGAAATGTGCTTATGTGTATCTCTTTTTATTTTTTTATGGTATTGGTGGAGCGGAATAGTGAATACGTGCAAAATATCAGGATGTGCAGTATCAGTATGACTATCATTTATCATTACATCTGAATCAGCTCCCTTTCGGTGCTCAGTTGTTTGGAAAGTGTAAAATAAGCAACAAGCATACTTTTTGGACTATTAGTATTCTTTCATGTTCGTATTTGTATTCGTATTCGTATTTGTGTATACGTTGTAAAATTGAACTACCAATATTTATCAGTGTAGTGTGGAGTGTAATTCAGTGTAGTGGATTAATTCTGCTAATCTGTATCAATCTTTTAACTGTATACATATTACATATTAAACTCAAAAACATTGAAAATCATCCGCATTCATCAACACTAATTACTAATTACCAACTACACACTGATACACCGTGGTGTACACTGTACAATGTACACTATATTTCACAACCACATGAGGCCTACGTTGGACGTTTGACTGATCATTCATCAAACGGAAATAGATAATAGATAGCCGACCAGCGAGACTTGGAATAAAAAGGTATGTGATAAAAGGTTAGAGATTAAGGAACTTTGGGTTTATTTCAATTTTAAACCGTATTCAGTATTCAGACACTCGCACAACTTTATACATAATACATAATACGTAATACATCCATATCACAGATCACAGACTTTGGTGTGAAAAACAGAGTTTCTTCTCCCTGCAGGAAGAATAGAGTCTCAACTTCCTTTCCGAGAACAAACTAAAGACTGTAGACATTCAGATAGACAAAAGACGTGTGTGCAGCGTGCACTTTTGCATTCCCATTCACATTCAATCTTATTATTGCTCTTATTGTTATGTTATGTGTTGGAGGTGGCCAAAAAACCAAACCAAGAAGGCAAGAAGCACTTTTCATTTATAAAGTACAAAGAAAATGTACAGATGCCAAGTCAACGAAGCAAATAGTTAGCAGTAAGCAGCAGTTCATGTGTATTATGTATGGAGCATAAAGTATAGGCTATAGACAGTAGACAGAACAGCCATTCAATTCACTCACTCACTCAGTCCATCAACAATCCACAATCCACAGTCCACAAGCTCTTTCAGTCAAAATCCAAATCTGTTCGCTGCTGGCTGCTAGTGATAATTTGGTGAATTGTACTAAACTCGCCATTCTGCACTTGAGCTTTTCTACAGCTAATCTTGGACATTGGAATGTATTGGATTGTATCTGCTCAGTTAACACATTGTGACTTGTGACGATAAAGAAAGAAGGATTCTTCTCCTGTGCTGATAGCTGATATATTGTAAAAATTGTACCTTGTTCAAGTGCACATTGAGCATTGAGTATTGAGTGTTCTCAAGTCTCAACTCTCGACTCTCGACTCTCGACTCTCGAATCTAGAGTTTTATATACTTTGTAGATACTTTGTGTGTTTCATCTCTTTCCCTTTGTGTTTTGAGCTTCAAGCTTTGACGCGGATCAGATCAACAAGGAGAGATAGAGAAGAAAAGCTGTCGGATTTTTATATACTTGTTCTTGCTCCTGCTCTGGATCTTGTTTTGTGGGTCTAAAATGTGAAATGTGCTTAGTTTCAGGCTAGAAAAATCAAAGCGGTGAAATCAACATCAAAATCAAAATCAGTCAAATGGAAATTCAAAGTTGACATGAGTTGGTGTGCCCTTGTTCAAAGCTTAAAAGACCGAGCCCATTCTCGTTTCCGTTTCTGCCTCTTGGTTTTTCATCCTAAATTCACTATACACTTAGTTTCTCGGTCTTCATCTCTCCAGTTGACAAAGCTAAAACACTGAAAACTGAAAGCAGTGCTAAATCAAGTGTACCTACATGAATAATGAACATATACATATGACATACGTTGAGAATTTTTCCTCCCAGTCCTAGTTCTACAGAACTCTAAGAAATTTTAAGAAATAGTGAGTAACCATGGAAACCGGAAATATTAATGAGTTTTGGACTGTGGAACCTGGACTCTGGATCTGGACTTTATAAATTCACTGGAAAGTTTAAATTACGTCAGTAGATAGTACATGTTTGAACTTGAATCAATGAACCAAATAAAGTAACTCTCTTTGTGCATGTACATTCCAAAATTACAAAATATAAATATTTTATGCCGTGCTTGTGCATTGTGCATGCACAGATGCAAGAAAACGGATTGTGATATTCCCACGCTGTGCTATCAAATAAATCGACGACATTACTTTAAAGACGGAGTGTGTTTTTACGTATGCTTTAAAAAAAAGTTTATATAATTTTGAGAAAATCTGTTCTGTAGCTGAACCCACTGGAATCAAAAATAAATGTACATATTGCATATTACACACTGAGCATTTTCATTGAACTCACAAGTCACAAGTGCCAATAAACAATAAAATCAAATAAAACCGACCAAGTGAACTTCCGTTTCTTTTCAAGTATCAAATGTAAACTGCACACTTTTTGTTCCGCTCTCCAGGCATCTTTCTTTCCTTTTCTTGCACAAAATCCAAATCCACAGACCTCACCAATAACGAATAACACTGTCAATAATTTCAGGCCTTCTGTTGTATATGTTTTACTAAATTAGGGAGCTCGGAGTTTGGAGCTGGGAATGACAGCTTAAAAGCAATATGATACACGATACACAATGTACAAAAAAGATATAATGCAAGTTCAGTGACCATTGAAAATGGTTTGAATTTCTTAAAAACATTCTCAATACGCAATACGCAATCCTCAATCTTGAATCGGCCGATCAAGTTTTGAAAGCTAAAGTTATTTGAATCTACGCATGATAAAAATATTATAACTTTATTACACAAATGATCCACAATCCACATCTTTTTAAGTGTAAAAGTGCAAGTCTCTTGACGTGTGCTTCGTGTTTCATGGTTAATTTTTAATGGAACAATACAGAAGACATAAGACAGACAATCGAGATACGAGTCATAGGTTTGGTCAATAATCAATACAAAAATGAATAATGAATAACGAAAATGGACAGAGCATCTTTGGTCTTTAATAGTGACTTGATAGTAAATTCACTCGCCAACCAACAACCAACCAACCACGAGTTGTTTAAATGAGGCAAAAAATAACACGAACAATGAAGAAGACTCTTTCTCCACTCTAAATTCTACATTCTACATTCTACATTCTACACACATGTAAATTGATAAGTAGTTCATCTAGATCTAGTGTCTAGACTCGAGAGCTAGATCCTTCGTTCACACATACATTCAAGACTCAGTGCGCCCAGCTAGCGGAAGAAGAATTCTTGGTGGTCTCCTTCCCTGCAATGTACAATGTACAATGTAAAATATAGCACGTTTCGGTCTGCATGATATGTGTAATGTATAATATATAGCGTGCAAGTGACAATCATTTAATTAATTTTAAAATGACATGATGTGTGGCTCCAAACTAGAAACAGGATATAAAATATGTAAGTGACTTGAAGACAACGGTACTGTGTAGTGTGTACTTTGTAAATACTTGCGTTTGATCTTTGATGTTTGCATGCAAATTAGTCTGCAGTCATAAACGCACATCCCCGTAAACTTTATCTACATATATTCAAGATTCAAGTAATCAAGTAAGTTTGTCTTTATCTTAATTTTAGTCGTGCTAACGACAGAGACGTGAAAGTGAGTGGTACAGCGCGCGTCTAAAGTGTCTAGTGTCTAGGATATAGTATCTAGTGTCAACCTAATAAAAATGGATACTCAATACTCATACATATTCATTTATTAATTAAGAATGCTCTACAGAACCGGATGACAAAGAAGAGGAACAAATTGATGACTGATGTTTGTATGTGCATATTATCTACATTCATTATTCATAAAAGTTTTCCCATTGTACGGAACTGCTAACTGTAACTGCACAATGCAATTATGACCTTGAGTTAAATTTTAATTCCGCTTAATTCAATTAACGTGGGTAGTTTTCAGCAATTTAATCCAACTTTCATCTCTCCACTGTCCCCTGTTTAGTGTATCCGTATTCTACTGCCTACTATCCACTGTCTACAGTCTACAGCCTACAGTCTAATTCAAGGTCAGTCTTAAATAATTTCTTGTCCTTATCTTTTATTTTAGAATTTAGTATGTTGCGAATCTATATTTTTTCCCCTAGACAAAGATATGAGTAAATTCTAAAAATGATGTGGATTTTACTTGAGCTCAACGTCTTTGCTTCTTTCTTTTTTTCATCCACCCATCCACCCGTCATTACTCATGACTCTTGACGCAACAAATAAATAGAAAATATAAATAGAGCAATCAATCACAATGGCAATGACAAAGTCTCAAGTAAATTAATGTATCCACACTGAAAGGAAGGATTTGTGAGGAATGGGAAATTTATATTGGTGATGGCTCCAACTTCAACTGCAATCTCAAGTCTCAAGTCTGTTGTTTGTTTGCTGCGTACAGTTTGTAGTCTTCATTCGCTAAAATTAAGAATATAGAAAGTAGACACTTCCTTATCATGTATAATTTTCTTCACAGTTTTGAGACTCCAGTCTCCAGACTTGAGACTTGAGATCAATTTCCTAAATCCTGACAGAGAAACAGTTTCAGCTCAAGACGTCAACTTTAGATTCAGCTCACTCACGATGAATTTGAATACAAATCCTGGTTTGTTCTGGTTTGGTTGGACTTGACTTGGTGGGTTGGGTTGGTTAAAGCGGAGTGCTGAATTAATTAATCAAACATTCCTCCTCCTCCTCCTTTGACTATTCGTCAGTACGGTGCAGAACGAGACTTACAAAATTTACAATACAAAACACTGCTCATTAGATGCTTTGAATTTTGAATTTTGAGCCACCAAAGGAGTCATTTGTATTTTCACCGGGTTTAGATTTGAGATCCCATCTCTCCGTTTTGCTTCCTTTTCAGTTTCAGTTTCAGTTCCACTGTTAGGCCTCTTTACATAGACTTGTGTATTGTGTAGGCTGTACACTGTACAGTGTACAGTGTACACACTACTACTGATATCAGACACTTTTCATGCACAAACATCCATGCATTTATGTGGGTTGGTGAGAAGAGCTGGAAAATCCCGTTCTTTTCCGCTTCACTTTGTCTACGTCGGAGAAAAGGCAAAAGACAAAAGACAGTAACAAGACAAATCACCATTTACAAGAATCCAGAATCAAGAATCAAGAGCAATACAAAGACAACGAGGAAGGTAGAGAAAGTTCAAGTCCAAGTCTAATGTCGAAAGTCAATTCGAGAAAGTTGGGAAAATTTCAATCGAGTAAAACAGTCTCCTACCTCCAGATTTCAGACTCCAGACTCTCGAGTGTCTATCCTATAAATTGAAATAGAAATAGAAATAGAAAAGCTTCAGATGCTCCAAGTTTCAAGTCCATGTTTAAATACACACTACAGACTAGACATGAGAGTAAAAGTGTCGATCTATGAGCATTTTACACAGAGAATATGCAGTATACAATTTAGATATGGTATGTTGGACGATAATACGTGGATTTATTTACTCCAGGAGCAGCGACGAATACAGCCGTACACAACACAACAGTGGAACAGAACAGGAGCTGTCAAGTCAAACAACAGGAGAATCAATCTCTTTCCTCCCATTTTTAGATAGATACAGACTCTGTTTTTTGTCCTTTCCTCTGCGTTGTGTTTTGTGATTCTGCTGTCTCTGTCTCTGTCTATTAACTGTATTACGCTTTGTGTTCTGCCGGTTAGCAGTACTTTTCTTTTTTCCACCTTTATCTTCCTCTCAATTTTCATCTCTCAACACTTTTGAGCGGTGAGCATTAACATGTAAATCAGAAATCACTTTCGACTTTTGACATTCGATACCTTTTATTTATAAATGTATCATTCAAAATCTGCGGTAGCAGTCAGTAAAAGTTAAAACTACAATACACAATCTACAATAATAAAACACGTGGAGGCGGATGCTAGATTATGTTACAAAAGCTCTCATCTTGTGTTTTGCTAAATTGTACATTTACCATTCACCCCAAAATTCAAAATCCAAAATCCAAAACAACCACAACTTATTCTATTTATTAAGACTTTTAACACTGAATGTCTTCAACTTCAACATTCAACATTCAGCAGTCATTCTTCATTCCCGTTTGATTTGTGGTATAGACAAGAATTTTCCTTTGATAAATCTGAATCTGCGTCTTTCTGTTTATTTTTTACTGGTATGATAAATGAAGGATCATGAATCATGTACTGTGCATTGTACGTTAAATGACGCAGACAATTCATCTTTATGAAAATATTCTTGTTTATTCATCTATTTATGTATATATGTATTTATTTATTGGGGAGTTGGACCTATTGATGTTATTTTTAAATTCCTGCCTGATTACTAGATACTAGATACTCTTGAGTCTCGAGTATCGAGTCTTGAGCCTCAAGTTGAGAGTGATTGATTAATGTAAGATAGAAATTTCTCACAAGTCAAAAGTACAGGCTTTAGAGGACAGAAGGAGCAGAGAATATGCATTGTGATTGCGTAGAGGTTCAAGGTGTTAAGTTGTAAGTGTTACGTGGATAGCTTGCACGATTCCTGTTTGTCTTTATTTATTTGCATAGGAATTAGAAGGTTTACATGGAAATTATGTACTACATATGAACCAAAGTCATAAACTTTGACCATTTGAAACTTGATCAAAATCCGTTTAATAGCCGTTTACTTGCGTTCTTTTAAATTAACTGTTAATAATCATTTTAAGCAGGTCTGTTACTCTTCAGTTGTCACTGGTTAGCGAATTTTGAATCTAGAATCTAGAATCTAAAAGCAATTAAATCCAGAATCCACTACTCAGAACCGTTTCTTCATGTTTGAGGTTGCAGACATTTATTTATTTGGTTGGAATTCCGTATTCAATATTCTGTATCAGTATAATTTATAACTAAAAGTAGTAGAAATTTTTGAACAATTACAAACTACAAACAGGAGATTGAATTGTTTTTTTCAATGCACTGTGCTTTGTGATTGAAATGTAAATTACTTGAGATTCCAGACTCCTGATTAAGGACTCTAGACTCTAGACTCTACACTACTAGGACGTTGCTCTCACCTTCCATTGGTAACCCCATCGTTACTCAATTCAACACACTTTATACAAACAAAAAACAAATATCCAAACTCATGGAAAATGAGAGCAGTTGATTATTGATTCTGGATATGTTCTCTGTTTTATGGAAAATTCTTCCATCATCAGTCTTGAGTAAACGTGATAATTTTCCATCAGTAGCTATGTTTTCTGTTATTATCTATTTTTACTCTGCTCCGACTGCTAATTGTAAATTGTAAAGCAGTAGTCACCTTTAATGACCTTTTAGAGATGAAAATTTAACAGTTTTATCCATGAAGAAAACTTTGTGGAGACACTAAAAGTTTAAATGAAGAAGACTGATCACACACAAAAAATAATCTGTATTCTGTATGCTTTCATGAATGGTAATTTATAATATCCGTACCATAGAACACAGAACACAGAACACAGAACGCGGGCTGAAAGCAAGAAGAACAAAGAACGAGAACCACGATTTCCTATTTTTGTTTTTCTCATATCATGAAAACTAAAATTTGTAATGGTTAGATTTACTCATGTATATATGTGAATTCCATTTTACTTTGGATTTTTCAGCTTTTTCATTGTACATTGTATTATGCAATGTTCTCCAAAAATTCGACTGCATGTATATTATATTATGCACAATAAACCGTAATGTAGCAAGAACCAAGAACAACCACTACGAACTACGAACCTCACCATTATTTCCTTTATTACACATGCACAAAATGTGAATTTAAATGTGCAAGTTTTTACCTTTTACCTCTTACCCATGTTGTATAATGTGTAGAACAAATGATTTCTTGGGAAAAACAATGAAGGCGAAGGTGATGCTGTAGTTATGTAGTTAGTAGTACATTAGAAAAAATAAATGTAAGTGGAAGAGATTAAAGGGCTTTATTTTTTGTCTTGACTTTTTACCATTTACAATTTATGATACAAATTACACGCGTCAAGGTGAGGTTGATAACCCCCACACTCAAGACTCACGACAACAGTGCTGACTCTTCCTCTTTTTTTATTTTTAAAGATCCTATTTTACCCATTGTCAAGCTCTCGGTCTTCTCCTTTCCTTCTTTAGAAACGACAAAAGAGGAGAGAGATATCAGCATGAACAAACTACGGGTAGACTTTTAATTTATGTTATTATGCTAGTCAGCCGTGTGTCGTATGATGGTGGAAAATAGAGAGTTTAAAATAGTAAAAAGTTACATAGTATTGAGTATTGAGTATTGATTTTAATATAGATAACTTCATTTCCCCATTATTTTTGTTAATATGAATTTTGAATGCACATCAAAATCAAAGGTTGACTAATTTGAAGATATTAGAATTTAGAATGAATACAGATTACAGATGACATTGTGCGGAACTTTACGCATTATGCATAATGCATAATATAGGTATTTTTATTTGGTTCTGGCCCCTTGTTCGTGTGTGTGATGATTTGATGATGTACAAAAAAAGGAAGAATGTGAAAGTCCACAAATTTTACACATACATATACACTTTGCATAAGCATGTTTCTTGTTTATTGTCCGTAGATATTACTTTCTTTTCTCTTCTGGGTAAACGACTGGAGTGAGAAAAAATAAGGCAACGATCCTTTTTTACACTTGAAACTCAAAGCCCAAAACTCAGAGTTGGAGAATTGGGGAATGTCTTTATATCGACAATCGACAGCGACTGG
>JAQGBH010003936.1:0-18325 GCA_034698265.1 Sminthurinus aureus | reverse complement strand
TCATCCTATGAAAAAAACAATAAAAAGTTTTGCAATTTTAATAGTTACATTTTACAAAGTGTGATATCATGTGAAATGATGTGTATTGTATAAATAGATAGATGATTTATTTGATATGGGTGAGGCACCCTCTCAACTCAACAATGTGTATTGTATAAATAATATATATATGGATGAATAAATTTGCCAATAATATTTACCTCAATAGTTACATTATTTCCAATAATGGAGCTTGTAATTTTTACATTGGAGCCGACTTTACATTGATCTCCTAAACAGCTATTTTTTATTAAAGTATTCTTTCCCACTTCTGAATTATGCCCAATCAATACTAGTGGACCCACATCAGCATCCCTGTAAATTGTAAATAAAAAATAAATAGAACATTTTACATTATATCAATTCAGTGTTCTGATTAGTAATTATACACGATATTTATATGGATGAGCTTTTCATAATTAAATTTTTTTTATGATCCCAAGAAAACTTTTCAACAAAGTAGAATATATTGGATCTTTTAGTAAAACTTACTGACTAATTTTAATATTTCTGCCTTTATATGTGAAATTATAATGAAATGGATATGGAGTAACAGAGTTACTCGCACCAAAAGGCATATCAGGTACATAGGGAAAAGTCCATCTTTGTAAAACATCCAAACTGTAGAAGAAAAAAATTCGATCGTTTGATTAGATAATGATTATATTTTGTAGTGTGTTTAGGAAAAAAGGAATAATAATTATTAATAATTATCATTTTTGTAAAGATCAAGTTATTTTTAACATTCCATGTACCTTATTCCTTTATATGTATGAAAATCAATAACACGGTTAGCATAGTCTTTTTCAATTCTATGAAGATACAATGAATTCCCCATAATCTCTTCATTAATCAGTATTCCACGAATAAAATCATTCAAATTAGCAAAATCAAAATTGTCTGTAAATAGAGGAGGGACACTCGAAGAACAAATTAGAATTCCACTACTACATGTATCAAAATATATTTCCATATTTGGTTGTAAATTTTCCTGTAGATTAAAAACAAAAATTACACCATAAAAATTAACATTAGTGAGAGAGAACTTTGTAATTTCTTGAAATTCTTTAAACTTTTTGGTATAATGTATAATTATAAATTATATCTATGAAAATTTACAAAAATAAGTCACAAAACATTTGACTTACTAAGGGTATTATTAACTTCTTTCCAATTAATTTATTATTGTATGCAACAATTTTGTTTGTTTTGCTATCAACAACAACTACAGGATTGACATTAATAGGTTTAGATCGATGACCAGGAGCCATTTTCCGATGAACCAAAGTCATTACAGCTCCTTTATCTGACTTGGTAACTTCTCGATGTTTATCTAATAATGGTCGCAGTTGGACATTGGTTACAGCTCCAGCTTCCATCAATATGAAATCATTTCTTAAGATAGATTTTGCATCCAAATCTCGTAGAGCATCTCCCAAGGAAAAAGAATCATCAGATGTAATTACTTTCACACTTGTATTTGGTAAAGTAAGCCAATTTGACAACCTAGTATGCAAAAAAAAAAGACACAAGACTGAATCATCATATCTAATTTTGATTTTTAACTAATGTATAAATCTTTTCCAATCTAAGATAAATGTAGTAAATACGGCATACGAGAGACTTTGCTTTACCTTAAATGTTCCTTAAGTTCAGCTGGATTTCTACTACAATACAAAAATATTTCATGGACACCAGAAGCAGTCAATGCTTCAAGAGCATAATCCACCAATTTTCTATTGGCTAGGGTAATTAATCCCTAGAATTTGCAAAGTAAAACACATCTTAGCATACATAAAAAATCTCTACATCTATTCTCTCTGCAGACAGATACCTGTAATATTATATTATAGTATACTCACCTCAGGTAAATATGGACATTTTTCACCAAATATGTAGTTTTCAAAGTTATCTGCTAAGAGGACAGCTTGAAATACATCTTCTTGTTGTGGCTTTTCTACTTGCTTTTTACTTTTTGATCCAGACATAATGTCTATACAATTTTAAATTTTAAACACAAAATTAGTTTAACAGTTTGATCAAAAGTCAGAAGTGTCAAGTTCCAACACAGCATGTATAAGGGATTAGAAATGGGAAAATTTGGTAATGAACTAATGATATATGTACAAATCGTGTTGATATTACTGTGGTCTTACCTTGAAATATGAAAACTAAACCTACAAACAAACTGGATATTCTGTGGAGTTGCGGATGTTGATGTATTCTAATTAAAATACTGTCAATTATAGTAATTAAGTATTCACCACGTGTCACTGGAAAAAACAACGAATGTCAATTTCAGAAATTCCATGCAATACGTTTAAAACTCGAGTGTACAAAGTAATTCTGCACAAGTACGGGGTATCGTTAGACATGCGTTGTATTTGATGAAATTTCATCATAAATGTGTGCTAAATAGCTATAAATACCTTGTAAAAAAATATATAAACGAAAATTTTGAATCCTTCTCCTTATGATCTATGATGTAATGCAGTTACAATATGACATTATAATATTATTTTGATTTTTGGTATCAGCATTCGGCATATTTTTGCTTCACTGGAAAGTAGAGGAAAAGGAAATGACATCACAACATATATATGTTTTGTATTTCATCATAGCTTCCAAAGGTACTATTTTATTTCTAATAGATTAATGGTAGATTGTAGATCAAACAAATGAAAGTAAACATTGGAGGGTTAAAAAAACATGAAAACTGAGACATTTTCAATACCCATAAGTGAATAATGAATGGTTACCAGTACCAAAATGGCTAAATTCTTTTACACAGTAATCGCACAACGCACACACTTCCTATGAATGTAACTAACTAGCTGTCTTACTGATTGTCTGTTGTTCCAGTTAAAAGTAGGTAATAATATTATATTATTAGATTAGAAATGGAATAGAGAAGTGAGTAGTGTGGACAAAAAAATGGGTAAAGTGAGATTCAATTAGAGTTAATTAATAAATGCGCGTGTGGCATATGGTCAGTTGAACGTTCTTTCTTAATTGAATTATGCACATGTATATAAGCATATCGAGGTTATCATTTTATTGCAAGTAATACAAATGACAGAGAGAGTGAAAATATTATATAAAAAATTACTACTACCTTTATAACTTTTTATAACTTACAACATATCGCATATTGGTGTAGTAGTATTTACTGTGTTAGCAGTTGTATACATATATACATAAAATACTTGGTTTCTTTTCATTTTGATTTTATACTTTATATATTGTACTTTTTTTTACTCAATTGAATAAATTGCATCTTTACAGTGAATGCTACTATAAACTATAAACTGTAATATCCTGTAATACTATTCATAAAAGACAATGTGGGAGAGAGAGAGAGAGAAGTGTCTGAAATTTGTAAGTAAAATAGTAAGTAATATCAGTAGAGAAAGAACTCCCACAATAATACTATATTCGACGTTCTACATATCTATGTATATTGCTCAGTCAGATCGAATACGGAATGGTCTCATTGACTGTAAAAACTCAGAGACAAGCCAAAAACTAAACCAAAGCAATATTACACACAGTTCTGCCCATGCACTTTCCTTGTTTTTCTCTCTCTCTCTCTCTCAAAACTGCAAAAAGACGGAGACTTGAGACCTGTTAGTTGTGTTTCACACTCTCACTGGCAACAACTGTACAATAGACACTCATTTGTACTATGTACTAGTGTCCTTCGCTCTCTTTCTCTCTAATCTCCACCTGATTGTTTGATTGAATCATTTTCTAAATTTTTCGTGTCATTTGTTTCTTTTGTTTCAAGTTAGGATTCCATTTATTATTTCATCTGGGACATTTTTTCCTGCTGTCAACCTGTACAGTAGAATGACACGGTGATTTTGTCATGTTAGTGTTTGAGTAGTATAATATAGCTTGTAGCTTGTTACCTGGAACGTCAACTTTTCTTTATCTGCATCGTCATCAAAAGAGGAAAACTAGAGTGGAAAAAGTGCAGTTTCTCCAGTAAAGTTATATATATAATACTCTCTCTTATATGTACTAGTGAAGAGAAACTTGTTGATACCCCCTAGAAATTGGATTTTGTTGCAGATACAAGTATTTACTGGAAAACAATACACATTACATGACAGGTAAAAATCAATCGTATAATATTGTAAATTGTAACCTATTTGAAATTTGAAATACTATCCTTCTCTCATTAGTTAGAATAATATATTACATTCTATTAAACCACAGTGGATGCAACATGCAACTTTTCTCACTTGTTGAAAAACTGATAGTACTTGTAATTTAGGTAAATATGACACCATCATTAACATTCTACAAAAAACTGAAACATGATACGATAACTCAATAATTATAAAACTTCTTACAACTATTTATTTACATTTGTGCATAAAAATATTTACAAAAAAATCCGACCTGTAGTTTAAACTCACTAGTTTGTTTGAATGATTTACAATATCTATGCGCTTCAATATTTATTTCGTTCACATTAGGCAAAAGGGACAAGTTTTTATGAGCCGTCGTTTGTAATTTGTAATTGATAATAATTGTAATAGAACACCGTAAATCGTTTTTGTGTTCATTGTGTACACATAACACATAATATAATATAATACTTTTAATAATTCAAAATTCAATGGAGTGTAATAGTATAATAAATATTTTATTGGATTTGTATTCATGTCAATAGTATCAACTGTATCAAGTGTATTACATTAGAATAACACTTGTATTTATGACCATGCGTATAGCATTTATACGTCGTGTTCATGAGGTGTTCGGTGTTCACCTTTTAGAAGACAACTTTTGACAGTCTCTGATTACTGTTAATTGTTAATGTTTAAAGACAGAGAGTTTCACTGGAATGTATTTTTAAGAGTGTATTGTGCTAGTGAGCCTCGTCGAATTTTCAAACCCTTATTTGCCATTATATACGCTTTATGCATCATGCATCACCAAAGTTAAAGAACTTTTGTCTTTTTATGTGTAGTTGGACATATGGCTAGAATACTTGTATATATATGCATTATGCATATAAACAACGTACCTACTGCTTACAGTATTCGTTTCACTTCCTTCAGTAATCCATTTAGGAAATGAAATTTGTCAAGCTGATAGAATTTCAAACCGCTTTTTGATCATAAAAAGGATCTTTTCACTGAATCGGGAGAGTTCAGAATAACGATAAACATGTGTAATGTGTATACCGTATACCTTGATAGTGCGATTTCAGTTTAACCATGTGTGTTTGTGGTTAGTATTTTCTAACCTTTTTTATGGCTGGAGATATTTTATGTTTGTCATTTGTTCTCTGTGTGATACAAATAGCCGTAAGCCATAAGCCATAAGAAATCATCGAAACTGCAAAATCTTGTATGGAAGCATTTATTCTGATTTAAAATTGCATAGAATGATTGCATTTTTACCAAAATACATACAATTGTACGTGCAATTTTAACATATCGAGGGTTATCTTTTCAAAAGCAAAATGTTCTGTACATTTTACACGGGATATTTTGCTTTTGAAAAGATAACCCTCGATATACGGATTTATAATTTAAAAAACGGAAGTGTAATCGTTTTTATTTTCTCCCCACTCTCCACTCTCCACACTCCACACACATTTATCAGTTGCATTGTCTGAGCAATAATTATCGTATGTTTGTAAACATATTAAAAAAATCCCCGTTACACAAATACCTATACCAATTTTTTCTTTAATTGTCTGTCAGTGTATAAAGTACTTAATTGTACATGTAAGCAACTATTTGTAATTCATCATGTATACATGTTCATAGTACATACGAGTACAAAGTACAATGCATTAGCATAACATGTGTAATGTGTAGGATGAATGCATATTATAAGGCGTAAGTATAAAGTATAAAGGTTAGGATCCACGTGCAATGTACACCATGTGCCTTACCACTTACCACACATTTGCATTATACTTGTCAACTTTTTCACTCCTTCAATCTTGATTCTTGATTCTAGATATACATTTACTTTTGAAGTCATGTCAAATTAATAACATCAAAATGTATGTAGACAAAAAATTTACTTCCCTCTCCGTTAGCAGGAATTCAAAAGTTCTTTAACTTGTTGATTCGACCTTTTTCGTTGTATATCTAGTATCTACTCATGTAGTTGTCAAGTAATTTGACTCGAATTACAAAGTATATGTATAAAATGTGCCCTATTCATTATTTATTTGCTTCATGAAAAGTTACAGTAAAAGCTTACATTAAAAGTTGGTAATTTTATTTTTTATGCATGATTCGAAATCATGACTACAATATGAAGAGCGTGAAAAAGTGGAATTCAATACGCTACATTATAAATTCTGTTTCTTCAAGAAATTTTGGGTACATATTATTATAATATATAATATGCATAAAACATAAAACACATAACCCCATTTCCTATTTCAAACAGGCTTTATATGGCATAATTCGATAGGTTGCATATGGATCAATATTTTATATCAAAAATCAAAACAGTACAAATTCATAAAAGTTGCAAATTTATAGTTCAAGCTTGGACTGTCTTCTGATACTCTCTTTCGTGGTTACTCTGTGGTTTCTGAATTCTGAAGAAAAACTCATTCATTTCGCACTTTTGGAATATATGTTATCAAAACAGGCTAATACTGATTCTGAATTATGAATTACCGGGGTATCAAAAAGTAATGTCGTTCTATGTTTAAATGGTATATTATATGCATATTATTTATAGATAAGTACAACCAAGAACCAAGTGATAAAATATGAAATATAGTTTAAAAAACAAACAAATGTAACTCGGTGTACATACTTTACATATTATGATACATAAGTAGATATCATAGCACGGATTTAAACAAAATATGTTTGGAGTGCAAATTAACGAAAATGATGAGGTCTAATAAATGGCGTTTATATATATACATATATGCATACACATTATGTACACGGACGCATAATTATTGCGTCCGTCTACTTCATGTGTTCATATATTACTGCGTGCAGGAAGTGATCTTCCTTGATTAACTTTAGATATACAATGTACATGAGTTTTATGATATGTGTCTCTCAATATTTCAATATTTTGTATTGTATTTTGTATCGCATGTACATAGGCAAGTAGCATAGTACACATGACTGTTTTTTTAAAGTGTGGGAAGT
Source organism: Sminthurinus aureus (assembly GCA_034698265.1). Classification (NCBI taxonomy): domain Eukaryota; kingdom Metazoa; phylum Arthropoda; class Collembola; order Symphypleona; family Katiannidae; genus Sminthurinus; species Sminthurinus aureus. The sequence continues at coordinate 11,132 of JAQGBH010003936.1, read as the reverse complement.
GTAGACTATTTTGGAAATTTGCAGCTCATTAGTATTGTGTATTAAATGCTAGTATGACGGATGGACAAGGGAGAATTTTGAGTTTAAATTTTTGTAAGAACATGAGACGAGGATGTGAAATTGTAACTGTGAGCACGATTAACATTTATATGGTACTATAGCCAATTGAATTTCATTCAAAAAATGAATGCAACTCTGTACTCTTTATACTCAACCTTTTGCCCTTCCCTCTGATTCCAATTTTGTAATTTTTAATTTGGTCATTACACATTAACAGGGAAGGGAGAATCTCTCCAGCATTTATTAGAGTTATCAAAGTTTTTGTACATCAATGTAAACCCACAACCCACACACACACAAACATTCTCTCATGAAAAGAGGATGATGGACAGAAAAATGCATAAAAATTACAAATACTGTCATAAAGTCTCAACACAAGTCATTACACATGTTGTGATCTGCAAAGTTGATAGCTTTCAACTTTCTAGCTTTCAACTTTGATAACTGACATATTGAAAAGCACAAATAAGTCATGTTTTTGAAAACATACTGTCAACTGTGTGCAGTACACACTGTACAGCTCAAAACATGGAAAAACGTCAACCAGTTTAATGAAAGAGCTGAGAAATGACTTGTGTGTCTTACACATTATGGCTTGTGACTTGTGACTTGACAAAATATTTACATACACCACAACATGATATTCACTCCATTTAAACTCTCCAATTCAAAATCATCACTTTTACACTTATGTACATCCAAAGTGTTATTCATATTCAGTATACATATAAAATTTTACATTGGTAATATAACGTAAATGCAAAGTATCTAAAATCAATGATTTGATATACCTAAAAGACGATTGAAATAATGAGGGTCAGGCATACATGTTGTATTGTAATGATTTGCGAATGAGAGGTCCACAATTATGAGGCTAGTAACTAGTAAGCAAAAAAACTGGTCTATAAAAATTGGACAAATTTTTATATAGATACATAAAAAAAGATGCATAGGTCAAAATAATCGGCAGTGTTTTTCAGGCATCTAATAAATGCTAAGTACATTTTTATCTTTTATCTTATATCTTATATGAATATGCGAAAGATGCATATATATAAAAAATAGACGATAGAAAATCAACTGATGTTGATACCGGGGTAAATAATGTAAAAGTATTTGCAAAATTATAAATGGGATGTCAAACTCTCTACTTTTTGGGCTGTATCGTTATTTTTTGGAAAATGTAAATTCGTGTAGGATACGTTTTTGTAGGAAATTGATACAACTTTTCTTGAATTTTTAAATTAAACTACACATAAAATGGGTGGTTAGTAATTTTTTATTATTATCATTCTTAGGATCGACATATCAAAATGAATAGAAGGAAAACATATAACTTGCCAGAGACTGTCCCATTGGACGACGTTGGAGGGAAGATAAATGACGTTGATGAGCCAGATGAGATGCTGCCTTCAGCAAGTGGCAAAGATATTATTCGACAGACAGACAAGGTTGAGTTGAAAAGACAAGTCACCTTAATGAACGGAGTCGCTGTGATTGTGGGAAGTATCATTGGAAGTGGTATATTTCTCACCCCTTCAGAGGTCTATAAAAATGCTCCAGGTATGAAAGGCTCAAAATGCTGAAACACACTGTGAAATCATTTGATCTTTCACTATAATAAGGAGTAAAAGTGATGAGTACTTTCACTCAATTTTTTTTACAGATCCATATGGAAGTATGGCAGTTTGGGCAGGTAAATGACGAAAAAAAAAGATATGTAGTTTGAAGTATGATGTATGATCAACATTGTTATGAACAAAAGTATTTTTAAATTCTATCTTAAAACATACTCAAGAAAGAAGAGTTGACTAACTAATTTTCTCAATTATAATAGGCTGTGGAGTGTTTTCATTGATAGGAGCCATTTGCTTTGCAGAGCTTGGTACATGTGTAAAAAGAAATGGAGGAGATTATGCATATATACTTGAGGTCTGTGAAAATACTGTCTTTTTCTTTTTTTTTCTGTAAATTCAGAAACAATAAAAATACGGCATAATATTATTTCAAATGCATATTTAATGGCTAATCCCGCATTAGCCATTACACTAAAAATAAATATAAATATCTTTTAAACTACTGTCAAATCACATTGACATAAATTTTTCTAGGCATTTGGAGAATTTCCAGCATTTGTCACATTGTGGGTTACTATTTTAGTGATTCGTCCTGCGACAGCGGCGATAGTAGCGCTGACATTTGCAAAATATTCCATAAAGGTACCTTTGGTGTATATTTATTTTAGCATGTCTACTTATGTACTATCTAACTTGTGCTATTTCACAGGCACGAATCTAGTTTTATACACTTTTGACACTATAACAGGTAATGGTAGTTATTTTTAATAATTTTGTCTAGCCCTTTTTTTTAATGTGTAATGGCCCAGAAGCTCCAGAACTACTTTTAGCAGCGGCTTGTCTGTGTAAGTTTCTTTTTGTATATTTTGATAATAATGCAATAAAACTTTTAGTCCAAAAGTCACTGTAAAATGAGTTTCTCAGAAAAAGAATTTATCCGCATAATTATTATAGAAATCTTGAAAATAAAATATACAATATACATTCACTGTATAAAATCCACGAATTATTTGAGACGTGGTATGTAATGTGTAATACAATCCAAACACCAATAAGCATAAAAAAGACTGAAAAAAGGGCTTTTATGTGTCTCGTTGTTGAACCATTATGATGCGCACAACGTGTACATCTGCTCTCAATATGTTACCGAGAGCAAAATGTATCCTATGTTCCTGGTTACATATTTAGATCTAAAGCTTTTTGATTTACATTTTTGTCGATTCTATAATCTCGAGAATGTTTGCTAAAAGAGCTAAAAAGTTATACAAGTTCTACCTTTTTAAAACCGAGTACGAGTGCATTTTGAGAGCACTTATCATATTGTAGTGGTTCTTAACCCGCATCACAACCACGACCCTAGCGACTAGCGACTATCCTTTCTGATATTATACCTGTGATGCATGTGATACAAAAGTTCTTGACCCAAATTATTGAACTGATAATCCACTCGAGTAAAGTGCAACTAAATTTCTGAAAAAATTATCAAAAGTTCATTTTTAAGATCTTTCATACGAATTTCGTATATAGTGTGTGTAGTGTGTACTTACAATTTGTGCTGTTAATTTCACTAGATGCATACTTTTCTTTCCAGGTATACTTACCCTAATAAATTGTATGAGTGTCAAATTGACTTTGAAAATACTGGATATTTTCACGGTTGCTAAACTACTTGCCCTTGTGATTATCATCTTGACAGGATTCTTTTACTTATTCTCAGGTTAGTTTGAATAATAAATCATAGCTACAAAACGATGAATAATGGATTTTGGATTTATTAATTTGTGGTAACTTTGTTAATTGTTACGGTTTTTTCTTCTATACACAAAGGGAGTGAAATATTGGAAGAAAACACATTTCATAAACCCTACGAGTATAAAGCAGGTATAAAGATCGTTCTATTCCTTTTAAATTTTTTCAGTTTAGATGTAATACTAAACAGAGTGTATAGTTTAATAATAAAGCATCATTTAGCCATTGCTCATTAACAGTTGTACTAATTTCTGTCGTATTTTAATGAATAGATGAAACTTTTCAGTGGGTCCAAGTATCTTATGCGTTCTATAGTGGTCTGTTTGGCTACGCTGGGTGGAATTATTTGAACTTTATTACTGCTGAACTTATAGACCCATACAGGTATGTAATATTAGTTATACCGTCGATTGTAAAATAACTTTGTGACTTTAGTTTCAACTTTCAACATTCAATGGGAAATAGAAAAATAATGCCCAAATAAAACACTATAATAATAACTAACAATCTTCATAAAAAACAATCAAAAGAAAATAATAAATGATACTACTAACGATAATGAGTGAACTTGTTGACCATACTTTAAGGAATGTACATATATAGAATATAGGTCTATATGGTAGATAAAGGTTATAATATAGTAAAAGTATTCTAGTTGAACTAGGAACTACAAAAGTAGTAGAACTAAAAATGAGACGAGATAACTTTTAGGATGTAAGACAATAAAAGCTGTAAAAAGATGAGAACAAACTGTTGCTTGGTTTCTCCTGAGGAAGAGAGAGATAACATATATAAGAAATGGATGAATTCAGCAGGACTGGCTATTACTGTGAAAACCAATCTCTAAGAAAACACTTTCACGGCTTTCACGGCTTGGGATGGTCATGATTTTATTTGATTGCGGCAATTTCTCTCCTTTCAGTAGAAAGTTCTTGATTTAAGGTCGAGTGTATGTATAGAAAACAGTTTCTCTTGTATACTCAAACTTTTTTGCGCTTTCTTTTGCTGTTTCTGTATTCTGTATATTTTATATTGTACATTGTACAGCAGTAATAGATAAAATGTACATTATACACTGTGGATGGACAGAATGATGTCCAAAAGCATTTACTTTATTAGATATATACATTCACGTATCACGTATTACTACCTACAATATAGATGTGTGTACATTGGTTTCTGCTTTCTCTTTGTAATAAGACTTTTCTTTTTGTATTTCTTCGTCAAGTGTGATTTAGGACAACGTATAGTGTTTGCACAATTCAGCACTCAGTAGGGCTCCTTTTTGGTTTTCCTTTCTCAGTTCTAAATTGTATTCAATAGGGAAGAAGATGAAATGAAAACGATTGTTTGCGGAGGTTGAGAGTTGAGAGAGAAAGGAAAGAGAAATCAATATGTTTACCATTTTATCATAGAAACAAGTTTAAAACAGTTTGCAAATCTCTTTCTTTCTCCTTTCTCTTGTAAACTTGCACTTCTAACTCGAAACGATAATATTGTAAGTATATGTACACATGGAAAGAAATCCACTTTGTGGAAGTATGCAAGAAACGAAAACTAACCGTTGATTCTATCCTCAACTTCAATACTTTGCTATGTACACACTTACCTGTCTGCCTACTGTATGCTATTTTTATTCATGTAACCTTTTGATTTATTCAGCCAGTAGTATATTTTGAGAGTGGGAATAGTATACTAATATATTATTTAGATTTATACCAAAAGATGTGGTCAGATGTAGAAAATTTTTAAATACGACTTTTGCTTTTTAAAAAAAAGGAATCTACCACGAGCTATATGGATAGGATTACCCCTTGTGACAGTTGTTTATGTCCTTGCAAATGCAAGTTATTTTATCGCTCTCACGCCTCAAAAGATGCAAAGCGAAACAGTGGCCCTTGAGTTTGCGAGTAAAACATTTAGCCCCAGTTTGGGATGGGTCATTCCTTTATTTGTTGCAATGTCTACTTTTGGTAAGAAATGATTAGAAATACTCAATAATTCTAAAAATATGAAGGAACATTTGAGTCTATTTGAGCTCAAATCTACAGGTGTGCATAATATTATATATTACACTCATTCTAAAATAAAGGTGGTGTTAATGGTACATTATTCTCATCCTCTCGACTATTTTTTGCTGGAGCAGAAGAAAATCACATGCCTGAAATACTAGGTAAATATTATAATACATAATATCAATATAAAATTACATTCGTAAGCACTACATACATCCTATTAGTTTCAATAATAATTATTTTAAATTTTCTGTCCATTTTATTTTTACGTTTTAGCATTCGTGCATGTAAAGCGGTTTACACCCGTTCCAGCATTGATTTCCACAGTGAGAAAAATGCTACATGATTGTTTTAAATACCCATTGACTTTTTATAATAATAATAATAATAATATAGTGACACTACCAACTACCAGAACGAGTATAAAATAGACATGCTCATTTTGTTGAAATTTTCTTTTCAGTGTTTTGTGTCTCTTCTAATTTTATTCTGTGGAAGCATCGGGGAACTAATTGGTTATGTTAGTTTTATTCTGTGGGTAAGTACTGCTGTTGCCGTTGCTGCATTGATCAGACTCAGACAAACTCATCCAACTTTGGAACGACCAATCAAAGTAAACCTTATTTTCCCATACATTTATGTTATTTTAACTGCACTTTTGGTCGGAGCCTCAATTTATGCAAATCCAAAGAGTACAGGTAATTTAGCACTACAAAAAAAATACTTTGATTTCATATTATACTATCTTGTAACTTCAAAATGTTTAAAAAAATCATTCACTCTACTAAAATGTCGCTCGTATCTTGATTGTGCAAATAATAATACTATAATATTCATTATTAAAACCATTAACAAGTACAATACATCGTATGTATATGGAAATCTTTTCTAGGAATCGGTACCTTGATCGCGGCAACAGGAGTCCCTGCATATTTTTTTATGCATTGGCAGAAAAAGAGGCCCAAGTCTAAAAATTCGTGTACAGAATCAGTTACAATATTTCTACAAAAATTACTAAACTGTATGCCACAAGAAAAGAGTGAAACTTTGTTGTAGTAAAACATTGGATAGTCCAAGTTGTTTTCTTTTTTTACTTGATTTGTTTGTGATTTTTACAATATTGATTCTTATATGAAATTAAAAGAATTTCCGTTTTTGATAAATCATGATAGTTCACCCATATAATTTTTTATCAAAGATAATTGACAATATTAAAATCATTACTAACAAATGTCTGAGATGAACTGGCGATAACAATGACAATCATAACAATGATTTAATATTTTATTTCATTGCTTCGAATACTTTTTGATTCTGTGTCCTAAATTTCAGTACTGGAAATATTTATATGCATTCGTACAACTTGGACGTGTACTCACGACTCACTCCTAGTTCAAAGGAAAATCTATATGGGCCACATACATATTATGTAAATAATGTTATGTTATGGAATGTATACATGACATGGTGCACAAAATATGCCGACACAAAATAAAAGAAACGTACGACTTGTACGATTATATAGTTTGTTTTTTGAAATGCTTTTCTTCATTCAATTTTTATTCAATTAGTTTTCAAATAAGAAAAGAAATTGATGGGATTTTTTTTTGTTATTCTTATATCAAGTAGTACAAAGAGAGACTCTATGTAAGTAGATCTGGACAACGTAAAGTGCAGATGCTACAAAACAATACAAATAATCATTTGTTTTTCTGATGAAATCTTTCATTTTTAAATAGTTGTTCATCTTGTAAGTGTGCAAGAACAATCATCAATAATAATAATAATCACAATTGTCATTTAGTTGATTATTATTATCACTATTATCAAATATACTACAATGCAGAGCCATTATATTATTATGTTTTTTCTTTCCTCGTTTTAATATTCTTTTGGAATGCTCCTTACTAATCATATTGTAAAGTAGTTTAACTAATTGTAGGTCAAACTAAAAGTCTTATACATACATATTTTTTTTTGTGTATTTCGTCTATAGTACGGTAAAATCTAAAACCTATTGTTATACTGCATACTGTCACTTTTTATGAATAGAATTTTTGCTTCTTGTTCGTATATATAGTAAGTATCTATAATATAACATGCTTACTACCCTAACTATACTGCCACTATTTATCTAACGTATGTAATAACGTGCGTACATATAAGGGATTTTTGTGTACAAAATCCTAATTTATTGCATGTAAATTTTTGCTACCGTTCATTCTTTCACTCTTTCTTTTTGCTTAAAAATTTCGTTTCTATTCATACTCTCTCTCTCTTACACACTCATTTTTCATATTCTCTCCATGTATATTATGGTATAATAACTAAATAATTTGTCATCTTTTGAACGTTATTTGACTACAAAAATGACTACTCATAAACTATAAAACTAATGTTGAAAATTTCTTAATGAAAACTACGCTCTCATATAGTGTTTCATTACACGTTGCAACTATATTTAATACACAGAGCCATCGTATCTGTGCAACATACACGATACTCTTTTTTTTACTACAATACTATTTATATTTTTAATCTAATTTTATCAGTTTTCTCTTATACCATCATACGCTCATAATATTTCCCTCAATATGCAGCATTCATTTAAAATTTATATTCAAAGATTCATTCCAAGGCAATTCAGTGTACTTATTATACATATTCTATGGATTAATTTTTTTTCCATTAATCACTCGTATAGTACATAGTATAACAATTTAATACTCATACCTGCATTTGTTATAAATTTATCAGTTTTTCTTCTTCCATTCAACCACTTTATTCAGTCAGCAGTTTTCTATAGATGCCAACATCGTGTCATTTTCACTATTTCTTATACACATTTTGTAGTCTTATTTATGTTAAATAATTTATAAATTTGTTTTTTTTTGTATATGTATAAATTCTAACCTACCATCCTTCTTCTTCTTCTTCTATAACTACTTATAATCATAATGATTGATAGTTATCGTGTATATAATATTTTAAAAGTTCATTAGTCAGATAAATCTTTTTGCTTTGTTGTCAGTAATAAATAAGAAATAATAATAATAGTTTAATTAATCTATTTAGATTCTACGTTTTGTTGTGATGTGACAGCCGTCAATATAATATAGCATATACTATATTTTTTCTACATATTTCAATATCTATATTGTGTATAAATTGTTGGTATCAACTGAATAAAATGATTTTCTATTATCTATTACTTAGCATAGTAATTTATTATTTACCTACTTTTATATTATTGTGTACTATTACGAAACAATAATAGTAATAATAATAATACATTCTCAGAATGACCTTTTCTGTGTATTGTGTTGAGGACTCCTACTTGATGTCGTCGTTGACGTTTGCTTCACAGGTGTATGAGGTTGAGAGGTGGTAGGACTTTCTTTACGATAATTCTTTTCATTTGGTTTACCCAGATGAAGATACCTTAATTTCGAATTTGGTTCATTAATTTCTCTCATTTTCTGGTCCCAAACTATATTTCAAGAAAACAAATATTATATTAATTAAAACCATTTCACAGTTTTTCCATCATGCATCATGCATCAAGTACAAAACTGTAACAAAACTTTAAAAATTTCCTTCGTTTAGATTGAAAAAGAAGTATAATGTATAAAATAATTCCAAGACTAAAGAAATGTTTTAAAATGGAACTTAAATTGAAAGCCTTATATCAGAACAACCATAATATATAATTTACTATGCTTCTTTTGTTTACAAAAAAAATGTCTTGAAACATACATTTTTCAAAGTAATTTTGAATGTCATCTACATTGGGGTATTCGGGAAGACTCCTAAAAAAATAAACAAACAGAACAGGAAAAACAATATATTATTATAGTATGATTATTTATATTTTTTCAATTAATCTAACATTATTCATTTTTTCAATTGAATATATTTTTTGAAATTTACTTCTTACATGGTATGGGCTTGACGACCACCTCCTCCATTTCCATGATGAGTATTAGTAAACACCATTACGTCACTACTACTAGATAACTGACTGGAAATTGGAATTGAAAATTATAAAGTCAATTAATTAATATTCATGGAATATGCAATATATGTACACAAAATCCAACATATTGATATGATGTGTAATGTGTAAAAATTTGTATATTTATTTATTTCAATGAAAATACTTACGTTCCAGGATAAGTTTCTGGCGAGTGTTTACGAGAAGACTCACTACTTGTTTCCAATTTGTGAGAAATATGAGATTGAGCACTATTCAACCCTACAAATAACATTCAAAAGTAAAATTCGATTATTATTCTCCTTATGTTTATTAGGAAATACAAAGCATATTACTCATGATCGTATAGTACACACAAAGCATGTAATATTATTTATTTATTAATACACACATATTATATACATGAATATTTATAATTCACTTTATCATATGTTTACACATTTACCCAAAAGTTTCTCCTTATTAATGACTAATGACACAAACAAACAATAAGTCTAAAAAAACAAAACTATATAGTGAGCGGAATGTATATATATGTATATGCATACATATGGATGTATATATATATTATAATGTTTTGTTTCAGCACTAACATGTATAAAATATACTATTAAGAGGAATACTAAACAATCATAATATATTATACATGATTGTAATCAGTTACAGTTTAGTTAAGGAAAAACTAAAATGTCAGACGTGTAATTTCAGTACAATGCACAAACTGTCATTTATATTTGTGTAGTAGATCTTAATGTGTATAAGAATTCACCACGTCGATCATACAAAAGACTATACTTATTCTGTACTTCAACTGTTTAGGTTAAACCAATTGAATAGAAATAAAATTATTATTATTTAGACTTTCTACAAATCAGAACGTGTGCACGAGATAAACAGGGTTCATATGTAAAATATTTCAATTATATATATGTTACGGGGAATATGAATGAGCTGGGATTTTAAATAATCACTAGTGAATCTGAATAATCCCTAGTGATTATAAATAATTTCGGTTATTTTAAATAATCACTAGTGATTATAAATAATCCCTAGTGAAAGTGAATAATTCTTCGCGAATGTGAAGACATTTTGGTGAATATGAATAGCAAGTTCGGAAATGTGAAGATGAATCGGTGAATATGAAAAACACGTTAGGGAATGTGAATAAAAATCAGTGAATATGAAAAATAGCCATCGAGGTACATGGGTTCATCGAAAAATCATAACTGACCGTTATACAAATCTGATGAGCGCTTTGCAAATCTGTTTTGAATTCTTTTGTCTTTCGTCTAGAATTAATAAATCATAAAATTTGGTTATTACGTTGTGTAATTGCAAGTACATTAGGTGTGTCATTAAAGTATAATATAGTTTCACTTTAACACTAATGTGAGTAAAACAGCAGATGATTATAATTGGAAGAAGTATTATGACCACGTTGATGGTGTGAATATTTTAAGACGTGAATTTGCTAATCAAGTACAATTTTAGAAATCTTTATTAGGAATAATAATAATTTTGATTCATCACTACTCACTACTACTATAAATTCCGTAGGCAATGTATTCTTAAAAATCAGAATTTTATCCGTTTTTTGTGCAACGATAATAATCAACAATATGTTTGTGTACAGTAACTTTTTGTATAGAAAACCCCGATTTTTCGGTTTTTTGCGTTTTTCTCGAAAACGGCTTGGAAAATCGCAATTTTGACAGCAGATTTGCGGGTCACCTAGGG